>JACEFZ010004807.1:0-187423 GCA_014155875.1 Cepaea nemoralis | reverse complement strand
AGGATATGTTGGGGTGTGACATCTAGGCATGTTTCATGTTGTAGGATATATTCTGTAGAGTGTGACATCTAGGCATGTTTCATCCAGCCATAGAACTGAACTGTGTGTGGTAGTGTTGTAGTACGTGTTCCGTAGAGTGTGACAATTAAGGATGTTTCATCCAGCTACAGAACAGACCTTTCTGAGCTGTATTTGGTTCATTGCTGTAGTTTATATGGGGTCAGATATTTTTGTATAAGGTTTACTTCTGTCAAAGTTCAGGGGCTCTATCTACACACAGACAGGTTTTCTTTCCTCATGATTTTGCCAGGCCACTTGCCTTACAGCCTGCTCTCTGTGATGCCCAACTGCTGTGGGTTTATAATTTGCATACATAAATTGGTGGCCATTTTTGAATTCTTAATCAGGTCTGAAATTGTAATATATTCCAGCGCCAATGTGACCTTTAGGTTCCAATCACTAATCTACACAAAACTGATGGTTTCCAGGACACTTTGGTCTGTTTAACAGAATCAGTGATGTAAGTCTTGGGACACAAGTTATACAAGTGCTCACTCAGAATTTTCTCCCTACCCCACCATTTACACACAAACATTAATATGTATGGGCTTAGAACTGACTTAGAGACTTCAATGGGGTACCATTCGATTGTATGTTTCGAGAGATAACCAGCTATGCATATTGCTTAGTATAAAAACAATTTAGAAAATATTACTGAAATAGCTAGACTGAGTGTTGCAGACAGTAGCGACAGTCACCAGCCTGTCCCTTGTGAGAGAGAATGCTGCAGACAGTACAGTACAGACAGTGGCCAACCTGCCCCTTATGTTGTGAGAGAGAATGATGCAGACAGCAAGACAGTACAGACAGTGGCGAACCTGCCCCTTATGTTGTGAGAGAGAATGATGCAGACAGCAAGACAGTACAGACAGTCGCCAACCTGTCCCTTGTGAGAGAGAATGCTGCAGACAGCGAGACAATACAGTATACAGATAGTCGCCAACCTGTACTTTGTGAAAGAGAAAGCTGCAGACAGCAAGACAGTAGAGACAGTCCCCAACCTGTCCCTTGTGAGAGAGAATGCTGCAGACAGTACAGTAAGTCGCCAACCTGTCCCTTGTGAGAGCGAAAGCTGCAGACAGTGAGACAGTAGCCAATCTGTCCCTTGTGTTGTGAGAGAGAATGCTGCAGACAGCAAGACAGTAGAGACAGTCCCCAACCTGTCCTTAGTGTTGTGAGAGAGAATGCTGCAGACAGTGAGACAGTCACCAACCTGTCCCTTGTGTAGTGAGAGATAATGCTGCAGACAGTGAGACAGTAGAGACAGTCCCCAACCTGTCCCTAGTGTTGTGAGAGAGAATGCTGCAGACAGTGAGACAGTAGAGACAGTCCTCAACCTGTCCCTAGTGTTGTGAGAGAGAATGCTGCAGACAGTTAGACAGTAGCCAACCTGTCCCTTGTGTTGTGAGAGAGAATGCTGCAGACAGTACAGTAGTCACCAACCTGTCCCTAGTGTTGTGAGAGAGAATGCTGCAGACAGCAAGACAGTAGAGACAGTCCCCAACCTGTCCCTTGTGAGAGAGAATGCTGCAGACAGTACAGACAGTCGCCAACCTGTCCCTTGTGAGAGAGAATGCTGCAGACAGTGAGACAGGTCGCCAACCTGTCCCTTGTGAGAGAGAATGCTGCAGACAGTGAGACAGTCCCCAACCTGTCCCTAGTGTTGTGAGAGAGAATGCTGCAGACAGTGAGACAGTCGCCAACCTGTCCCTTGTGAGAGAGAATGCTGCAGACAGTGAGACAGTAGCCAACATGTCCCTTGTGAGAGAGAATGCTGCAGACAGTACAGACAGTCGCCAACCTGTCCCTTGTGAGAGAGAATGCTGCAGACAGTGAGACAGTATCCAACCTGTCCCTTGTGTTGTGAGAGAGAATGCTGCAGAAGTACAGGTACAGTAGTCACCAACCTGTCCCTTGTGAGAGAGAATGCTGCAGACAGTGAGACAGTCGCCAACCTGTCCCTTGTGAGAGAGAATGCTGCAGACAGTGAGACAGTCCCCAACCTGTCCTTAGTGTTGTGAGAGAGAATGCTGCAGACAGTGAGACAGTCACCAACCTGTCCCTTGTGTAGTGAGAGATAATGCTGCAGACAGTGAGACAGTAGAGACAGTCCCCAACCTGTCCCTAGTGTTGTGAGAGAGAATGCTGCAGACAGTGAGACAGTAGAGACAGTCCTCAACCTGTCCCTAGTGTTGTGAGAGAGAATGCTGCAGACAGTTAGACAGTAGCCAACCTGTCCCTTGTGTTGTGAGAGAGAATGCTGCAGACAGTACAGTAGTCACCAACCTGTCCCTAGTGTTGTGAGAGAGAATGCTGCAGACAGCAAGACAGTAGAGACAGTCCCCAACCTGTCCCTTGTGAGAGAGAATGCTGCAGACAGTACAGACAGTCGCCAACCTGTCCCTTGTGAGAGAGAATGCTGCAGACAGTGAGACAGGTCACCAACCTGTCCCTTGTGAGAGAGAATGCTGCAGACAGTGAGACAGTCCCCAACCTGTCCCTAGTGTTGTGAGAGAGAATGCTGCAGACAGTGAGACAGTCGCCAACCTGTCCCTTGTGAGAGAGAATGCTGCAGACAGTGAGACAGGTCGCCAACCTGTCCCTTGTGAGAGAGAATGCTGCAGACAGTGAGACAGTCCCCAACCTGTCCCTAGTGTTGTGAGAGAGAATGCTGCAGACAGTGAGACAGTCGCCAACCTGTCCCTTGTGAGAGAGAATGCTGCAGACAGTGAGACAGTAGCCAACATGTCCCTTGGGAGAGAGAATGCTGCAGACAGTACAGACAGTCGCCAACCTGTCCCTTGTGAGAGAGAATGCTGCAGACAGTGAGACAGTATCCAACCTGTCCCTTGTGTTGTGAGAGAGAATGGTGCAGACAGTACAGGTACAGTAGTCACCAACCTGTCCCTTGTGTTGTGAGAGAGAATGCTGCAGACAGTGAGACATTAGCCAACATGTCCCTTGTGAGAGAGAATGCTGCAGACAGTACAGACAGTCGCCAACCTGTCCCTTGTGAGAGAGAATGCTGCAGACAGTGAGACAGTATCCAACCTGTCCCTTGTGTTGTGAGAGAGAATGGTGCAGACAGTACAGGTACAGTAGTCACCAACCTGTCCCTTGTGAGAGAGAATGCTGCAGACAGTGAGACAGTCGCCAACCTGTCCCTTGTGAGAGAGATTGCTGCAGACAGTGAGACAGTAGCCAACATGTCCCTTGTGAGAGAGAGAATGCTGCAGACAGTACAGACAGTCGCCAACCTGTCCCTTGTGAGAGAGAATGCTGCAGACAGTGAGACAGTATCCAACCTGTCCCTTGTGTTGTGAGAGAGAATGCTGCAGACAGTACAGACAGTCGCCAACCTGTCCCTTGTGAGAGAGAATGCTGCAGACAGTGAGACAGTATCCAACCTGTCCCTTGTGTTGTGAGAGAGAATGCTGCAGACAGTGAGACAGTATCCAACCTGTCCCTTGTGAGAGAGAATGCTGCAGACAGTGAGACAGTATCCAACCTGTCCCTTGTGTTGTGAGAGAGAATGCTGCAGACAGTACAGGTACAGTAGTCACCAACCTGTCCCTTGTGTTGTGAGAGAGAATGCTGCAGACAGCGAGACAGTACAGACAGTCCCCCAACCTGTCCCTTGTGAGAGAGAAGAATGCTGCAGGCAGAGAGTTTAGCGAGACAGCTCAGGCTTAACTTACTAAAATACTACACAGTGTTACACTACACCTTACTAGTTCACTACTAGTACTACTACTAGTCTACTAACTACTACACTACTGTAACAAACCAACAATTTAAGGGACCACTTGCAGATTTGTCATCTATTTTAGCGTAAATCTGTGGCCATTGCTTGAGGTCCCCACATGAATGACGACTGTAACCAAGTACTACAGTATTTGCCACGTCCTGTAGAGGACACGAAACCAACTAACCGCTCATTTATCTCATCAACTTACGACGGCCACAATCTTGAGCTGGGCTACCTGCGCCATGTTGGACTTGTTACGTCCACACAAGTCGGTCGCAGGTCACCTTCTGCTATATATCCGTGCTGGCACAGGGCAACATCTCAGTCGTCTTGCTGGGTTCATGGTGCCTTTCAGTGTTCATCCGGAAGAATTTAACCATTACATAGCGACAGTTACTTGTGTGGGGAATCCTGAATATCCTAGCTACAGCTGTACTCCGCCATCAAGCCGTTTCCCTCGACGTTCCAGCTTGGGATGCTGACTGGGTTACTCTGCCGGAGTGTCTGTTTTAATGAACATTGTAGCAGCAAACTAGGGTTCCAGAGTTCGAATCCCAGAACATAAACAGTGCAAATACAAAATAGGGTTTCAAATGTAACAATGAAATCAGATGTGAATATCCAAAGGTAATATTCTTCTGTGAAGGATGCCCCACGAACTTAGTCGCCCATCCACTACCTCTAGTCAACTTTATCTGGACACGATGACAGAGGTGAAAGAGAATTGTGACACCATAACCAACAGACATCAGACATCCATCAACGCCGATTCATCGATGCGTACAAATCAACAATTCAGTTCATCTACGCCTAGAGAGAGAGAGAGAGAGAGAGAGAGAGAGAGAGAGAGAGAGAGAGAGAGAGAGAGAGAGAGAGAGAGAGAGAGAGAGAGAGAGAGAGAGAGAGAGAGAGAGAGAGAGAGAGAGAGGAGGACGCCAGAACTAACCACAATAACAGGATAACATGAAGTGTACAAAGCTTTACAGACGACGTTGAAGAGACAAGCCTTCATTGGGAAACAATAACATGATTGATTGATTGATTGATTTAGGAACCGACATCACAGCATTCGGGACATTCCCATAAGCGCTCCGTCTCCATCCTCAGCAGCCAGCGAAGAGTTCCAACACTAATAGTTCCAGTAGCAATCTGATTATATGTCCGTCTCGCCTTTCCTCCGAGCGCCGGCCAGATCCCCTCGTCACACCTCGTTGTCTCATTCTTACCAGACCATGGCGCTCCATCTGCTCCTCCGAGGTGTACACGTGCTCCCACAAGGCCGCAACCACGTATGCCTTGTCATGCATCAATACTCCACCAAATTTTGCCGAGCCAGCCAATCTGTCCGCCTGTTCATTCCCCAGCACACCGGCATGCCCAGGAGAAAAGATCCAGGTGATGCTTACTACCCGTGACCTCTGAAGCGAAGCAAGCCACTCTGCACGAAGCCTACCTGTTCTCACCCTTCTCAGCATGCTTTCTGAGTCAGTTACAATCACAATGTGTGTATGTATCGTGTTTTCTATCCAGCGGAAAGCTGCACTGACCGCCTCCACCTCCATTCTTAAGCTAGATGTAGTGTTATCATACACCAGGCTCTCCTGCACCAAACGCCGACGATTAGTTTTTGCCAAGAACCCCCAGGCACTTCTCCTACCTCTCAACACTGACCCATCCGTGTAGATAATCACATCACCCGGGCGAGAATTTTCCTGAATTAGTTGCTGAATTTCCACAATAACATGAAACAAACCACAATAAAAATACACACACAAAAAGGAAATTACACTAAAGTAATCTAGGGCATAATATTATGGAACTATTAAATAAAAATAAGCATGCAGAATTACATTCAATATGTGGGGTTTTTTATTTTTTAATGTTGCATATCCCTTACTTACAGGACCTTGCCGCCAACACTAGCATTTTCAGCTGCTTTTAATGTATGTGCTAGGCAATGAATGACTCACCAAAAAAGGAGAAGTAGATTGTAAGCGTTACAAGAAACAAATTGGACGTTGCGACCAAAGCCTTCGTCAGCACAGAACAAACAATCGACACACAACTACATGAAACACAACTACATGACAATATTAAGGTTACTTATCTGGATCTGTATCCTTGCTTGGAGCGACTGACGACCATCAGTGGATTGTGTACTAAGCTGTGTACTATGTATGTACTAGGCCAGGTTTACGTTCAGTAGTTTGCCATATCTTTCTGAACGACCGCCTCACATACCCACATAAGTTACCAGCGCAGCGCGATCCGCTACCGAATCTCGCGCAGCTATTTTCCCCACGTGAATATACGGGATTACGAATAACGTCGTTAAGCCCTTGGCCAAGGAGGGCGACAATATGTGGTAGGCTCCTTGACTAAAAAGTTAGCTGCATATCCTTTACAGGTCGTCGCGGTCAACTTCAGCATTTTAGCTCTCAGTCTGTGTGTGTGTGTGTGTGTGTGTGGGGGGGGGGGGGAAGAAGGGGTGTTACGTCCTGTAGTGTTGCGAATTCCATGGACTGCCAAAGTAACTAACAGCAACTGTCGAAAAAAGGCTAATGAAACTAGAATATTATATGCAACAATAAGAAAGAGACTAACAGCTTTTTGTTTGGTCATGTGATGAGAAGAGAAGCATTGGAGAACATCGTGACAACTGGAAAGATCGAGGGGAAGAGAGGCAGAGACAGACCAAGAGAAATGATGATGGATGGATTGAGATAGTGGCATGGAGGAATATCATCAGCAGAGTTGATCCAGAAAAGAGCCATGAACGCCTACACCGACCGGCATTGCACTTGATGACGAGTGTGCCAATGCTTTCTGAACGACCGGCACTTATACCATTGTATGAAAACTAACGTAAAGCGGCCTGCTTCCAAATCGCCTGCAGAAGTGTTTCGGACACGGTATGTGGGATTGCGATTCCCTTTCGCCACAAAGCCGGGTTGACTATGGGGCTTTAAATATAACGGTGATAATCCCGACAAATATATTTATAACGGTGATAATCCCGAAAAATATATTTATAACGGTGAATCCCGACAAATATAACGGTGATAATTCCGACAATTATAACGGTGAATCCAGGCAAAAAGTCACAAGAAATAGATGTGAATGTCACGACAAATACGAGACAGATATGAACATACAAAACAGACAAGAAACAGATATGAACGTACAGGACAAGACAAGGGACAGATGTCAACGTACAAGACAGACAAGAGACAGATGTGAACGTACAAGTAGAAAAAGAGAGAGACGTGAATGTACAAGAAACAGATGTGAATGCAAAAGAGACAGATGTGAACATACAAGACAGACAAGAGACAGATGTGAACATACAAGACACAGATGTGAACATACAAGACATACAAGACACAGATGTGAACATACAAGACAGACAAGAGACAGATGTGAATGCACAAGAAACAGATGTGAATGCCAAGACAGACATAAGACAAATGTGAAAGTACAAGACAGACAAGAGACAGGTGTGAATGTAAAAGAGACATGTGAACATACAAGACAGACAAGAGACAGATGTGAACATACAAGACAGACAAGAGACAGATATGAATGTACAAGACTGACGAGAGACAGATGTGAACATACAAGACAGACAAGAGACAGATGTGAACATACAAGACAGAAGAGACAGATATGAATGTACAAGACTGACGAGAGACAGATGTGAACATACAAGACAGACAAGAGACAGATGTGAACACACAAGACAAATAAGAGACAGATGTGAACATACAAAACAGACAAGAGATAGATGTGAATGTAAAAGAGACAGATATGAACATACAAGACAAAACAAGAGACAGATGTGAACATACAAGACAGACAAGAGACAGATGTGAACATACAAGAGACAGATGTACTTGAGGCCGATAACGTACAAGGTCATATTTGATTTTCAAGAGTAATGGTCAAGCTGGACATGTACAGCTATCTGGAATCACACAATGAAATCACTGGACACAGGTACAATCTGTCCCGCTGACTGTTTCTTCTTGTTCACTGCCGGTCACCAACTGCACCTGGCCTGGATCAATGATCCCTGTTACCCCTGCCTGGATCAATGATCCCTGTTACCCCTGCCTGGATCAATGATCCCTGTTACCCCTGCCTGGATCAATGATCCCTGTAACCCCAGCCTGGATCAATGATCCCTGTAACCCCTGCTTGGGTCAATGATCCCTGTAACCCCTGCCTGGATCTATGATCCCTGTAACCCCTGCCTGGATCAATGATCTCTGTAACCCCAGCCAAGATCAATGATCCCTGTAACCCCAGCCTGGATCAATGATCATTGCTAACTGTTCCCGCAAACCTGGCCAATGATTTCACTGGCACACAGGTGTAGAATGATGCTATAGTTCTGTATTAACTCTCACACAACACACACACAGGTGTAGAATGGTGCTATAGTTCTGTATTAACTCTGACACAACACACACACAGGTGTAGAATGATGCTATAGTTCTGTATTAACTCTGACACAACACACACACAGATGTAGCATGGTGCTATAGTTCTGTATTAACTCTGACACAACACACACACAGGTGTAGAATGATGTTATAGCTCTGTATTAACTCTCACACAACACACACACAGGTGTAGAATGGTGCTATAGCTCTGTATTAACTCTCAAACAACACACACACAGGTGTAGAATGGTGCTATAGTTCTGTATTAACTCTCACACAACACACACACAGGTGTAGAATGATGTTATAGTTCTGTATTAACTCTGACACAACACACACACAGGTGTAGAAAGGTGCTATAGTTCTGTATTAACTCTGACACAACACACACACAGGTGTAGAATGGTGCTATAGTTCTGTATTAACTCTGACACCACACACACACAGATGTAGCATGGTGCTATAGTTCTGTATTAACTCTCACACAACACACACACACAGGTGTAGCATGGTGCTATAGTTCTGTATTAACTCTGACACAACCTACACACACAGGTGTAGCATGGTGCTATAGTTCTGTATTAACTCTCACACAACACACACACACAGGTGTAGCATGGTGCTATAGTTCTGTATTAACTCTGACACAACCTACACACACAGGTGTAGCATGGTGCTATAGTTCTGTATTAACTCTCACAACACACACACACACAGGTGTAGCATGGTGCTATAGTTCTGTATTAACTCTCACACAACACACACACAGGTGTAGCATGGTGCTATAGTTCTGTATTAACTCTGACACAACCTACACACACAGGTGTAGCATGGTGCTATAGTTCTGTATTAACTCTCAAACAACCTACACACACAGGTGTAGCATGGTGCTATAGTTCTGTATTAACTCTCACACAACACACACACACAGGTGTAGCATGGTGCTATAGTTCTGTATTAACTCTCACACAACACACACACACAGGTGTAGCATGGTGCTATAGTTCTGTATTAACTCTGACACAACACACACACAGGTGTAGCATGGTGCTATAGTTCTGTATTAACTCTCACACAACACACACACAGGTGTAGAATGGTGCTATAGTTCTGTATTAACTCTGACACAACACACACAGGTGTAGCATGGTGCTATAGTTCTGTATTAACTCTGACACAACACACACACAGGTGTAGAATGATGCTATAGTTCTGTATTAACTCTGACACAACACACACACAGGTGTAGCATGGTGCTATAGTTCTGTATTAACTCTCACACAACACACACACAGGTGTAGAATCGTGCTATAGCTCTGTATTAACTCTGACACAACCTACACACACAGGTGTAGAATGGTGCTATAGTTCTGTATTAACTCTGACACAACCTACACACACAGGTGTAGAATGGTGCTATAGTTCTGTATTAACTCTCACACAACACACACACAGGTGTAGCATGGTGCTATAGCTCTGTATTAACTCTCACACAACACACACACAGGTGTAGAATGGTGCTATAGTTCTGTATTAACTCTCACACAACACACACACAGGTGTAGAATGATGCTATAGTTCTGTATTAACTCTGACACAACCTACACACACAGGTGTAGAATGGTGCTATAGTTCTGTATTAACTCTCACACAACACACACACAGGTGTAGCATGGTGCTATAGCTCTGTATTAACTCTCACACAACACACACAGGTGTAGCATGGTGCTATAGTTCTGTATTAACTCTCACACAACACACACACAGGTGTAGCATGGTGCTATAGTTCTGTATTAACTCTGACACAACACACAAACAGGTGTAGCATGATGCTATGGCTCTGTATTAACTCTTACACAACACACACACAGGTGTAGAATGATGCTATAGTTCTGTATTAACTCTCACACAACACACACACAGGTGTAGAATGATGCTATAGTTCTGTATTAACTCTGACACAACCTACACACACAGGTGTAGAATGGTGCTATAGTTCTGTATTAACTCTCACACAACACACACACAGGTGTAGCATGGTGCTATAGCTCTGTATTAACTCTCACACAACACACACAGGTGTAGCATGGTGCTATAGTTCTGTATTAACTCTCACACAACACACACAGGTGTAGAATGATGTTATAGTTCTGTATTAACTCTGACACAACACACACACAGGTGTAGAATGATGTTATAGTTCTGTATTAACTCTGACACAACACACACAGGTGTAGAATGATGTTATAGTTCTGTATTAACTCTGACACAACACACAAACAGGTGTAGCATGATGCTATGGCTCTGTATTAACTCTTACACAACACACAAACAGGTGTAGCATGATGCTATAGTTCTGTGTGTAGCATGGTACTGTAGCTCTGTATTAACTCTCACACAACACACACACAGGTGTAGCATGGTGCTATAGCTCTGTATTAACTCTCACACAACACACACACAGGTGTAGCATGGTGCTATAGCTCTGTATTAACTCTCACACAACACACACACAGGTGTAGAATGGTGCTATAGTTCTGTATTAACTCTCACACAACACACACACAGGTTTAGAATGGTACTATAGCTCTGTATTAACTCCTCCCCTCCCTTCATGCTTGACTGTGGTCGCCTGCCTCATGGTATCTTGTTATCTTATGATAACTGTTCTCTCTTCCATTGCTGCCTTTCATGCAGTGGCTGTATTTCACCATTGGTGACTCACACACATGCCTGGGCTTGTACCAGTGTTAAGTCACCCATGTGAGCTCAAGCAGACATCTCACTGTTCTGATAGGGGTACCTCGAGTACATCTCACTGTTCTGATAGGGGTACCTTGAGTACAACTCACAGTTCTGATAGGGGTACCTCGAGTACAACTCAATGTTCTGATAGGGGTACCTCAAGTACATCTCACTGTTCTGATAGGGGTATTTCGAGTAAAACTCAAGCATACATCTCAATGTTCTGATAGGGGTACCTCAAGTACAACTCAAGCATACACCTCATTGTTCTGATAGGGGTACCTTGAGTACATCTCACTGTTCTGATAGGGGAACTAGGAGTCTCCGTGGCGAAGTGGTCAAGCCGCTTGACTCGGGCTCCGAAGGTTGTGGGTTCAATTGCGGGACGGGTCCTTCGGTTCACGTCTCAAAACATGTAATGACACAGCTGGATGTGTCAGCGACAAATGGCTATCTGTATACATCAGCTAGTGTGGCAATGTCCAAACTGTGTTCTTTCAACCACATCAAGATGAATGAAGTCCGGCTCTAGAAGATGCTGAAACTTGCATGATGCTTGCTGACAATGACAGTATTGTGTAAAACATGACTGATGAATGCTCACAATGAAAATATGGTCTAACACATGACTGATGGATGCTCACAGTCACAATATTGTCTAACACATGTATGACTGTAGCTCACAATGAAAACATGTATACAACATGCATGACAGTAGTTCATGATGATAGTATTGGCTAAAACATGCATGACAAATTACTCAGAATGATAGCATTGTCTAAAACATGTACGATAGTAGCATGGTCTAAAATATGCATGACAGTAGGTTACAATGGAACCATTGTCTAAAAATGAAACATATATATATATATATATATATACACACACACACACACACACACCTATATCTCAGGGTCTATATACTACGCCACTGGTACAACAAATGCCAATATATACAGAATGGCAATGATTGTTCAATCTTACTTCTCCTGTATTTAAACACGGATATCATCTGGGCAAACACTGTCCCCAAACACGGATATCATGTAGGCAAACACAAAGCAACATGTTTCACTGATATCTCCACGACAGCTCCATCTCTGGCAAACACAAAGCAACATGTTTCGCTGATATCTCCACACTGCCAACAGCTCCATCTCTGGCTAACACAGAGCAACATGTTTCGCTGGTATCTCCACGACAGCCCCATCTCCGGCAAACACAGAGCAACATGTTTCGCTGATATCTCCATGACAGCTCCATCTCCGGCAAACACTGAGAACATGTTTCGCTGATATCTCCAGACTGCAGACAGCTTCATCTCTGGCAAACACTGAGAGCAACATGTTTTGCTGATATCTCCACGGCAGCTCCATCTCTGGCTAACACTGAGAGCAACATGTTTCGCTGATATCTCCACACTGCCAACAGCTCCATCTCTGGCAAATCTGAGTCTATGAATGAAGCAGCAGGTGTGCATCAACAGTACTGTCCCCTTTCTGGCTATGTACTGCATCTTTGTCCTGCAACTCCAGCGTAACATTGGTACGGGGCAGCATCCCGATTGAAGCATTGGCAGGGGGCAACACCCTCAATGTGGCATTTGTATGGGGGAGCATCCCGATTGAAGCATTGGCAGGGGGCAACACCCTCAATGTGGCATTTGTATGGGGGAGCATCCCCAATGTAGCACTGGCAGGGGACAGCACCCCCATTTTTGCAATTTTAGGAGGCAGCACTCCCAATGTGGTATTTGTAGGAGGCAGCACTCCCAATGTAGCTTTAGCAGGGGGCAGTATCACTGTAGCTTTAGTAGGGGGCAGTATCACAGTGGCTTTAGTAGGTGGCAGCATCAGTGTAGCTTTAGTGGGAGGAAGCACCCCCATTGTAGAATTTGTATGGGGCAGTAGCCCCATTGTAGCATTTGGAGGGGGCAGCATTCCCAGTGTAGCAGTTGATGGGGGAGGCAACCCAAATGTAGCTTTAGTAGAGGACAGCACCTCCAAAGTAGCATTTGTAGGGGGCAGCACCTCCAATGTAGCATTTGTAGGGGGCAGCATGCCCAATGTAGCATTTGTAGGGGGTAGCACACCCAATGTAGCATTTGTAGGGGGCAGCACGCCCAACGTAGCATTTGTAGGGGGCAGCACGCCCAACGTAGCATTTGTAGAAGAGAGCCCTTGTGTATGTTTCTTCTTGTTGTGTGAGACGAGACTGCCCCTATGGTTGAACTCCAGGCCACACAAGTCACACTTGTACGGCTTGTCCCCACTGTGAACTTTCAGGTGTGATGTCAGGTTGCTTCGGTGGTTGAATCCTACCCCACACACATCACACCTGTACGGCTTCTCCCCCGTATGCACTCTGTGATGTGAGGTTAAGTTACTCTTGTGATTGAACTGTGCACCACATACCTCACACTTGTAGGGCTTCTCACCTGTGTGGATTCTCTGGTGTGATGTTAAATTACTTTTATGACTAAAGTCTACACCACACACCTCACATTTGTAAGGCTTCTCGCCAGTGTGTATTCTCCTGTGTGTGGTTAAACTACTTCTGTAGTTGAAGTCCAGGCCGCATATCTCACACTTGTAGGGCTTCTCTTCCGTGTGGATGGTTTTGTGCCGGGTTAGACTGAACCTATGGTTAAACTCCATGTTGCATACGTGGCACTTATACGGCTTCTCCCCTGTGTGTGTTCTGTGGTGCCTTGTCAGATCACTGACCTGCCTGAACTCAATATTACAGATCTCACATCTGTGCGGCTTCTCTCCGGTGTGCATCTTCCGATGTCCATTTAAAGCACTGCTGTATTTAAATGTTGCATCACAGATTTCACACTTGTAAGGCCTCTCCCCGGTGTGTATTCTTTTGTGGCCAGTGAGTCCGCTGTTGTACTTAAACTGAGCACCACAACTATCACATTTGTAGGGCCTTTCTGTCGAATGAATTCTTTGGTGATTAGACAGAGCATTCTTCTGATGAAAGCCGGCCTGACAAACCTCACATTTGAAAGGTTTGTCTTTGGTGGGCTGTGTCTGGTCCCCAGGCAGCTCACCAACATGAGTGGATTCATCGCTACCAGGCTTGTGCTTCAGCTCAGGGACTACATTGGAGGCATTAGCTTCTGAGCCATCTGTGTCCTGTTGATCGACCTTTGTCTTAAGCACATTAGAAAAGACTGCTGCATCAGACACTGCACCACTTGACTTCCGCGGACAGCTCTGCTTAGAACGACTGCCTCTTTTAGAAATGGTCATTTTAATTTTCAGATGTCCCAAGGAATCCTTGTCTTCAATCAGTCTAGACTTGAACACCTTTTCCCGAGATGCATCTGTCAAATATACATTTACATGTTTCAGGTTTTATCTGTAGAATATGGTCTCATATCTCAACATCTATCTGTCAAATATACATTTAAATGTTCCAGGTTTTATCTGTAGAATATGGTCTCATATCTTAACGTCTATCTTTCAAATATACATTTAAATGTTCCAGGTTTTATCTGAAGAATATGGTCTCATATCTCAACATCTATCTGTCAAATATACATTTAAATGTTCCAGGTTTTATCTGTAGAATATGGTCTCATATCTTAACGTCTATCTGTCAAATATACATTTACATGTTCCAGGTTTTATCTGTAGAATATGGTCTCATATCTTAACGTCTATCTGTCAAATATACATTTAAATGTTTCAGGTTTTATCTGTAGAATATGGTCTCATAACTCAACGTCTATCTGTCAAGTATAAATTTAAATGTTCCAGGTTTTATCTGTAGAATATGGTCTCATATCTCAACGTCTATATGTCAAATATACATTTATATGGTTTCAGTTTTATCTGTAGAATACGGTATCACAACTCAACAGCTATCAAATATACAATGATATATTTCAGGTTTTATCTGTAGAATATGGTCTCATATCTCAACATCTATCTGTCAAATATACATTTAAATGTTTCAGGTTTTATCTGTAGAATATGGTCTCATATCTCAACATCTATATGTCAAATATACATTTAAATGTTTCAGGTTTTATCTGTAGAATATGGTCTCATATCTCAACATCTATCTGTCAAATATACATTTAAATGTTTCAGGTTTTATCTGTAGAATATGGTCTCATATCTCAACATCTATCTGTCAAATATACATTTAAATGTTTCAGGTTTTATCTGTAGAATATGGTCTCATATCTCAACATCTATATGTCAAATATACATTTAAATGTTTCAGGTTTTATCTGTAGAATATGGTTTCATATCTCAACATCTATATGTCAAATATACATTTAAATGTTCCAGGTTTTACCTGTACAGTATGGTCTCATATCTCAAAGTCTATCTGTCAATGATACATTCAAATATCTCAGTGTTCATCTGTAGAATATATGGTCTCATATCTCAGCGTTCCACCTGTAGAATATATGGTCTCATATCTCAGTGTTCATCTGTAGAATATATGGTCTCATATCTCAGTGTTCATCTGTAGAATATATGGTCTCATATCTCAGTGTTCATCTGTAGAATATATGGTCTCATATCTCAGTGTCCATCTGTAGAACATATGGTCTCATATCTCAGTGTTCATCTGTAGAATATATGGTCTCATATCTCAGTGTTCACCTGTAGAATATATGGTCTCATATCTCAGTGTCCATCTGTAGAATATATGGTCTCATATCTCAGTGTCACCTGTAGAATATATGGTCTCATATCTCAGTGTTCATCTGTAGAATATATGGTCTCATATCTCAGTGTTCATCTGTAGAATATATGGTCTCATATCTCAGTGTTCATCTGTAGAATATATTGCCTCTGGTGGCTTGGCCTCTGTTGCCTCCACAGCCGAAGGAGCAATATTTCCAGCTTGTCCTCAGGGCTATTTCCATTGTGTTTGTGGGCTGTGTTCTTCCTCCCCTCACCCTTATTTCTGTCGTGTTTGTTGGATGGGCTCTTACTTTACTCACCCTGCAGGGATGGAACACAAACTGACAAACAAAACTACGTAATTACCATGCTCTGTCTCTGGATTGGGCTCAGGTGTTTGTGAAGTTTTCCTGATGACATCACTGGCTGTCTGCATCTGTGAGCTGACAGCTTTACCAGGCACATCCCCAAAATGTACCTAAAACAACATAGTACAATCAACAAGTTTTACCAGGCACATCCCCAAAATGTACCTAAAACAACATAGTACAATCAACAAGTTTTACCAGACACTCCCACAAAATGTATCTAAAACAACACAGTACAATCAACAAGTTTTACCAGACACTACCACAAAATGTATCTAAAACAACATAGTACAATCAACAAGTTTACCAGGTACTCTTCCCAAAATGTACCTAAAGCAACATAGTATAATCAACAAGTTTACCAGGCACTCCTCCCAAAATGTGCCTAAAACAACATAGTACAATCAACAAGTTTACCAGGCACTCCTCCCAAAATGTGCCTAAAACAACATAGTACAATCAACAAGTTTACCAGGCACTCTTCCCAAAATGTACCTAAAACAACATAGTACAATCAACAAGTTTAACAGACACTCCCACAAAATGTACCTTGACAACATAGTACAATCAACAAGTTTAACAGACACTCCCCCAAAATGTACCTAAAGCAACATAGTATAATCAACAAGTTTTACCAGACATTCCCCCAAAATGTACCTAAAACAACATAGAACAATCAACAAGTATTACATGGCACGCATCCAGACATCGCAGAGCAATGACAGTGGCACATGTCCAGACATCACAAGAGCAATGACAATGGCACACATCCAGACATCACAGAGCAATGACAATGGCACACATCCAGACATCACAAGAACAATGACAATGGCACACATCCAGACATCACAAGAGCAATGACAATGGCACACATCCAGACATCACAGAGCAATGACAATGGCACACATCCAGACATCACAAGGGCAATGACAATGGCACACATCCAGACATCACAGAGCAATGACAATGGCACACATCCAGACATCACAAGGGCAATGACAATGGCACACATCCAGACATCACAAGAGCAATGACAATGGCACACATCCAGACATCACAAGAGCAATGACAATGGCACACATCCAGACATCACAGAGCAATGACAGTGGCACAAGTAAATGTCTGTAAGTGTCCTTTACAAGATACAGATATTTCTCAGTTTCCTATGCAAAAGGTTAGTTTAGATATATCAGGTCCTCACCCTAGAACACTATCGGGGAATGTATATCTAATTCATATAGTGGACGTCTACAGTCTTTGGCCGGAAGTTTATGCAATCCCAGATAAGAGCGCAGATAGTATCATTAATATTTTTTTACAGGAATTTGTACCAAGGTTTAGTTGCCCACAGATTGTACTTACGGATAATGGTAAAGAATTTGTGAATAAGAAATTTGAAAAGTTATTAAAAGATTTGAATATAAAACATATAAAGACCTCATACTACAGACCTTCTTCAAATGCCAAGAACGAAAGACAACATAGGACATTGTACGATGTTATAGCAAAGATTGTCGATGAACATGAAAAAGATTGGGATCTATTCCTAGGACCTGCGCTTAGCGCTATACGCACAAACCAAAATGAGAGCACAGGGTTTTCACCATTTTATTTATTACACGGAAGAGAGCCAATGCTACCCATAGATAATCTGCTAAAACCAAGACGTAAATATATGGGGGAAGACTTTCAAGAGGTCATCATACAAGAAATGCATAAGGCACATGTAAGATTAAGGAATAACATAATTAAAGCTAGAGAAAGACAGAAAAAGTACAGAAATGTGAATACAAAATTACAGGAATTTAAAGTAGGTGATAGAGTTTATTATAAGAAGCATAGAAGGAACTCTAAGTTTGATGCTCGTTGGGTCCCAGGTTATTACATTTTAGAAAAACTAGGAAATGTATCGTACAGTATCAAGAACCAGATTACGGGACATATAGCAAGGGCACACGTAGAACAATTAAGGAAAGATAGTGATGATAAGGGAAATAATAATTACAATAATAATTATTATTCAGACACCAGATACTTAGATGAACAGGTCGTCAGAAGAGCTACAATATCCCCAGATTTTAGTAAAGATCCAACACAAAGTCAATTAATAACAACTCCAGTTTGTGATGATACTCAAGAACAGACAATACCGAAAAAGATAGAAGAAAAAAATATGAATGAAGGTCATTATGATAGTATAGAATCTATGGAAGAAGAGATAGGAGCTCCATTTAAAAATACTAGACAAGCAACGAAAAGGAGAATAGAGAGACAGAGAGAAAGAGAAGTGAAAAGACAGAGAAGGATTAGGGAACATTCATCAAGCGACGAATATATACCCTTATTAGAAAGGTCGTTAAGAAACGATGATAGAAAAATTAGATTGGATATAGAAGAAAAATGATTGGCAGCTGCTAGTAATAGACAATCAGATGAAGAAGAAATGGATGAAAATTCAGAATCAAATAGTAGTATGGAAGAAAATAATACTTTATACGAAGAAGAAGATATTGATGTGGAGATAGCACTTATTCAAAGGAACTTGGAGTTACTGAAGAAATGGAAACGTAGGAAATAAACTGATAGAAAATACTGCAGATAGCAAGATATATATTTCATGATTTAAAAAGGAAATAGATAATTGAGGGTGTATATGACACATTAGACATGGAAAAGGGTTATGTTGATACTTATAATGAGTTGTCTTGAGCAGTAGACATATTTAGGTATTAAGATAACTAATATGGCTGTAACTTCGAAGGAAACATATATTTTTCTTCTGTAATTTAATTGCCGATTGATTTTATGTTTTGACTTATTGAGTTTTCTTAGATAGATATATAAGTTATTGTTAGTCCATAAAAGAGACTAACAATATATAGGATGTATGTTATATTATTTTAAAATATGTTTTTCCTTGAATGAGTTGATATCTTTATTTAATATGAGGGGAAACATAAATGATATTTAAAAAAAATTGGGGGGTCATGATGTCCTGTTGTGATTTTATTTCGCTTAACTCATAATTTAAGTGAAATGTTTTGTGTGTTAAATAAGAATTACTTTGGTTACAAATGTATTGGTTAAGTTAAGTTTTAATTATAAACAGTTATGGTTTTGTCCAGTACACGGGACTTTATATAGTACCCTTCGTTCAGAAAATAGTAATAAACTACTGAGGACTAGTAGAGAGACATATTATCTTGGTGAATAATATGTTCATGGGTATATTCTGGTGCTGTGATAATCAGCATGAAGAGGTTGATATGGCTATGAAATATTAGAAACATATGTCGGGGATGGCTATGGGAAAGTTGAAATAGGAGCTGCATTAAAGTCAGCATTATTTGAAGATATATGGATTAGATACCATATTATGAGTAACGATATGTTGGTTGGTTAATAGAGAATAGATAAAAAGGGGGGCTGTGAATGGCAGCATATAAGCTTGGGTATATAGATGGACAAAGAAGCGTATCATGGGATGTGAGGGGGCAAGATATAGGAGCTGTGAAAAATCAGCGTTAATTAATTTAAAATGTTCATGGAATATGAACATTGGCTCGGGGTTGAAGATGAGATAAGTGAAATATAGACAAGGTTGCGGATGGCAATATAAATGTTGAGTATATATATGTTGAGAAAACTTAGAGCAACTTAATTTATAGTGAACAGATATGTATTTCATAAGATATATTTTAAAAAAACTTTCTTTTTCGTGGGTAAGAGAGGTAAATGTGATTGTGTTGACTATTCATTCCTTTATACTTTTCATAAACTGGGTGCGCACCCCTTCTTTACTTTTTTTCTAACTACATTTTTTCTGTCTATCCTGTGTTATGAAAGAGTGAGAAATTTCATAATGTCAAGTGTACGATAACGATTGATACAATACGTTCTTATGATATATATTTAAAAAAAAAAAAAAGAAACTTGAAGAACCAGGAACGAAGAAGAAGTTCATAGTGGTTTGCTATGTGACAGGGGGAAGAGTTACAAATAGAATGAAATATTTACTTGAAATAGAGATAGTTTGGGGTGGATTAGAGAAGTTGTGGGAGGTAAGGAGAGAAGGTGTAGGATAGAGGGATTAAGAGAAAAGACTTTTGAAAAAAAAGTCTTTTTAAAAACACAGGGAGGTGTAGCAGAATGAATAGTATCAGCTGGGATGTGCAAGCCTACAGCACGCTTGAGCATCAAGATAGAACAGCTAGAAGGATGCTCAAGTCGTGACGTGGCTTGTTGTGGGTTAGTTAGTTACCACCTGGAACGAGAGAAGAGAGGTCAACATCAACATCACATTTTGTTTGTGTAAAGACTTTGTATCAACCATCGCAAATAAAGCCTGTTCTACAATAATCTAACTAAACTATTTGGTCCACTGTATACATGTACTGTTATACAATGACAGTGGCACACATCCAGACATCACAGAGCAATGAAAGTGGCACACATCCAGACATCACAAGGGCAATGACAGTGGCACAAGTCCAGACATCACAAGGGCAATGACAATGGCACACATCCAGACACCACAGTGCAATGACAGTGGCACACATCCAGACATAATAAGTGCAATGACAATGGCACACATCCAGACATAACAAGTGCAATGATAATGGCACACATCCAGACATCACAAGTGCAATGACAATGGCACACATCCAGACATCACAGAGCAATGACAGTGGCACAACTCCAGACATCACAAGTGCAATGACAATGGTACACATCCAGACATCATAAGTGCAATGACAATGGCACACATCCAGACATCACAAGTGCAATGACAATGGCACACATCCAGACATCACAAGAGCAATGACAGTGGTACAAGTCCAGACATCACAAGCACAATGACAGTGGCACACATCCAGACATCACAAGTGCAATGACAGTGGCACACATCCAGACATCACAAGTACAATGACAGTGGCACACATCCAGACATCACAAGTGCAATGACAGTGGCACATGTCCAGACATCACAAGTGCAATGACAATGGCATGCATCCAGACATCACAGAGCAATGACAATGGCACACATCCAGACATCACAAGAGCAATGACAATGGCACACATCCAGACATCACAAGAGCAATGACAATGGCACACATCCAGACATCACAGAGCAATGACAATGGCACACATCCAGACATCACAAGGGCAATGACAATGGCACACATCCAGACATCACAAGAGCAATGACAATGGCACACATCCAGACATCACAAGAGCAATGACAATGGCACACATCCAGACATCACAGAGCAATGACAATGGCACACATCCAGACATCACAAGGGCAATGACAATGGCACACATCCAGACATCACAAGAGCAATGACAATGGCACACATCCAGACATCACAAGAGCAATGACAATGGCACACATCCAGACATCACAGAGCAATGACAGTGGCACAAGTCCAGACATCACAAGTGCAATGACAATGGCACACATCCAGACATCACAAGAACAATGACAATGGCACACATCCAGACATCATAGAGCAATGACAATGGCACACATCCAGACATCATAGAGCAATGACAATGGCACACATCCAGACATCACAGAGCAATGACAATGGCACACATCCAGACATCACAAGTGCAATGACAATGGCACACATCCAGACATCACAGAGCAATGACAATGGCACACAACCAGACATCATAGAGCAATGACAATGGCACACATCCAGACATCATAGAGCAATGACAATGGCACACATCCAGACATCACAGAGCAATGACAATGGCACACATCCAGACATCACAAGTGCAATGACAATGGCACACATCCAGACATCACAGAGCAATGACAATGGCACACATCCAGACATCATAGAGCAATGACAATGGCACACATAAAGACATCACAAGTGCAATGACAATGTTGTTGTTTGTCCATCAAGAATGATGATGACCATTCATTTCATCCAGTGGGGTTGAAAGTATGGAGCCGTGGGTTCTAAGATGGCTGATAAGGCCTATTTTGGCTCGAAATGTTCTTTGACATTGTGGGCAAAGAATGCCTGATGTCTCTGGAGGAGGATTTCCTGCAGTGGTTTTTCTGTCCTGCCTTTTCTTCACAGCTCTTGCAGTCCTGGTTGCCTCACATATGACAGCACCTTTGCGTAATGATGCACGCCACGAATTTTGGTCTCTGGCTGCAGCCTCCCAGGTGTCATGATGAATTCCAAAAGCATTCAGAGAGATTTTAAGAGTGTCTTTAAAGCGTTTCCTCTGGCCACCTTGGGAGCATTTACCACAACGGAGTTCGCTGTAAAAAATTTGTTTAGGGAGCCTGTGATCTGGCATGCGAGGCAATGACAGTGGCACAAGTCCAGACATCACAAATACAATGACAATGGCACAAGTCCAGACATCACAAATGCAATGACAATGGCACAAGTCCAGACATCACAAATGCAATGACAATGGTATGCCTCCAGACATCACAAATGCAATGACAATGGACACGTCCAGACATCACAAGTACAATGACAGTGGCACAAGTCCAGACATCACAAGAGCAATGACAATGGCACAAGTCCAGACATCACAAGTACAATGACAATGGCACACATCCAGACATCACAAGGACAATGACAGTGGCACACATCCAGACATCACAAGTACAATGACAATGGCACACATCCAGACATCACAAGGGCAATGACAATGGCACAAGTCCAGACATCACAAGTACAATGACAATGGCACACATCCAGACATCACAAGTATAATGACAGTGGCACACATCCAGACATCACAAGTGCAATGCCAGTGGCACAAGTCCAGACATCACAAGGGCAATGACAGTGGCACACATCCAGACATCACAAGGGCAATGATAGTGGCACACATCCAGACATCACAAGGGCAATGACAATAGCACACATCCAGACATCACAGAGCAATGACAGTGGCACACATCCAGACATCACAGAGCAATGACAGTGGCACACATCCAGACATCACAAGGGCAATGACAATGGCACAAGTCCAGACATCACAAGTACAATGACAATGGCACACATCCAGACATCACAAGTATAATGACAGTGGCACACATCCAGACATCACAAGGGCAATGACAATGGCACACATCCAGACATCACAAGTACAATGACAATGGCACACATCCAGACATCACAAGTGCAATGACAGTGGCACAAGTCCAGACATCACAAGAGCAATGACAATGGCACAAGTCCAGACATCACAAGTACAATGACAATGGCACACATCCAGACATCACAGAGCAATGACAGTGGCACAAGTCCAGACATCACCAGTGCAATGACAATGGAATGCATCCAGACATCACAAGGGCAATGACAGTGGCACACATCCAGACATCACAAGGGCAATGACAGTGGCACACATCCAGACATCACAAGGGCAATGATAGTGGCACACATCCAGACATCACAAGTGCAATGACAATGGCACACATCCAGACATCACAAGAACAATGACAATGGCACACATCCAGACATCATAGAGCAATGAAAATGGCACACATCCAGACATCATAGAGCAATGACAATGGCACACATCCAGACATCACAGAGCAATGACAATGGCACACATCCAGACATCACAAGTGCAATGACAATGGCACACATCCAGACATCACAGAGCAATGACAATGGCACACAACCAGACATCATAGAGCAATGACAATGGCACACATCCAGACATCATAGAGCAATGACAATGGCACACATCCAGACATCACAGAGCAATGAAAATGGCACACATCCAGACATCACAAGTGCAATGACAATGGCACACATCCAGACATCACAGAGCAATGACAATGGCACACATCCAGACATCATAGAGCAATGACAATGGCACACATAAAGACATCACAAGTGCAATGACAATGTTGTTGTTTGTCCATCAAGAATGATGATGACCATTCATTTCATCCAGTGGGGCTGAAGGTATGGAGCCGTGGGTTCTAAGATGGCTGATAAGGCCTATTTTGGCTCGAAATGTTCTTTGACATTGTGGGCAAAGAATGCCTGATGTCTCTGGAGGAGGATTTCCTGCAGTGGTTTTTCTGTCCTGCCTTTTCTTCACAGCTCTTGCATTCCTGGTTGCCTCACATATGACAGCACCTTTGCGTAATGATGCACGCCACAAATTTTGGTCTCTGGCTGCAGCCTCCCAGGTGTCATGATGAATTCCAAAAGCATTCAGAGAGATTTTAAGAGTGTCTTTAAAGCGTTTCCTCTGGCCACCTTGGGAGCATTTACCACAACGGAGTTCGCTGTAAAAAATTTGTTTAGGGAGCCTGTGATCTGGCATGTGAGGCAATGACAGTGGCACAAGTCCAGACATCACAAATGCAATGACAATGGCACAAGTCCAGACATCACAAGAGCAATGACAATGGCACAAGTCCAGACATCACAAGTACAATGACAGTGGCACAAGTCCAGACATCACAAGAGCAATGACAATGGCACAAGTCCAGACATCACAAGAGCAATGACAATGGCACAAGTCCAGACATCACAAGTACAATGACAGTGGCACAAGTCCAGACATCACAAGAGCAATGACAATGGCACAAGTCCAGACATCACAAGTACAATGACAATGGCACACATCCAGACATCACAAGGGCAATGACAATGGCACAAGTCCAGACATCACAAGTACAATGACAATGGCACACATCCAGACATCACAAGTATAATGACAGTGGCACACATCCAGACATCACAAGGGCAATGACAATGGCACACATCCAGACATCACAAGTACAATGACAATGGCACACGTCCAGACATCACAAGTGCAATGACAATGGCACACATCCAGACATCACAAGTACAATGACAATGGCACACGTCCAGACATCACAAGTGCAATGACAATGGCACACATCCAGACATCACAAGTACAATGACAATGGCACAAGTCCAGACATCACCAGTGCAATGACAATGGAATGCATCCAGACATCACAAGGGCAATGATAGTGGCACACATCCAGAGATCACAAGGGCAATGACAGTGGCACACATCCAGACATCACAAGAGCAATGATAGTGGCACACATCCAGACATCACAAGAGCAATGATAGTGGCACACATCCAGACATCACAAGGGCAATGATAGTGGCACACATCCAGACATCACAAGGGCAATGACAATAGCACACATCCAGACATCACAGAGCAATGACAGTGGCACACATCCAGACATCACAGAGCAATGACAGTGGCACACATCCAGACATCACAAGGGCAATGACAATGGCACAAGTCCAGACATCACAAGTACAATGACAATGGCACACATCCAGACATCACAAGTAGTATAATGACAGTGGCACACATCCAGACATCACAAGGGCAAATGACAATGGCACACATCCAGACATCACAAGTACAATGACAATGGCACACATCCAGACATCACAAGTGCAATGACAGTGGCACAAGTCCAGACATCACAAGAGCAATGACAATGGCACAAGTCCAGACATCACAAGTACAATGACAGTGGCACACATCCAGACATCACAGAGCAATGACAGTGGCACAAGTCCAGACATCACCAGTGCAATGACAATGGAATGCATCCAGACATCACAAGGGCAATGACAGTGGCACACATCCAGACATCACAAGGGCAATGACAGTGGCACACATCCAGACATCACAAGGGCAATGATAGTGGCACACATCCAGACATCACAAGTGCAATGACAATGGCACACATCCAGACATCACAAGAACAATGACAATGGCACACATCCAGACATCATAGAGCAATGACAATGGCACACATCCAGACATCATAGAGCAATGACAATGGCACACATCCAGACATCACAGAGCAATGACAATGGCACACATCCAGACATCACAAGTGCAATGACAATGGCACACGTCCAGACATCACAGAGCAATGACAATGGCACACAACCAGACATCATAGAGCAATGACAATGGCACACATCCAGACATCATAGAGCAATGACAATGGCACACATCCAGACATCACAGAGCAATGACAATGGCACACATCCAGACATCACAAGTGCAATGACAATGGCACACATCCAGACATCACAGAGCAATGACAATGGCACACATCCAGACATCATAGAGCAATGACAATGGCACACATAAAGACATCACAAGTGCAATGACAATGTTGTTGTTTGTCCATCAAGAATGATGATGACCATTCATTTCATCCAGTGGGGTTGAAGGTATGGAGCCGTGGGTTCTAAGATGGCTGATAAGGCCTATTTTGGCTCGAAATGTTCTTTGACATTGTGGGCAAAGACTGCCTGATGTCTCTGGAGGAGGATTTCCTGCAGTGGTTTTTCTGTCCTGCCTTTTCTTCACAGCTCTTGCAGTCCTGGTTGCCTCACATATGACAGCACCTTTGCGTAATGATGCACGCCACGAATTTTGGTCTCTGGCTGCAGCCTCCCAGGTGTCATGATGAATTCCAAAAGCATTCAGAGAGATTTTAAGAGTGTCTTTAAAGCGTTTCCTCTGGCCACCTTGGGAGCATTTACCACAACAGAGTTCACTGTAAAAAATTTGTTTAGGGAGCCTGTGATCTGGCATGTGAGGCAATGACAGTGGCACAAGTCCAGACATCACAAATTCAATGACAATGGCACAAGTCCAGACATCACAAGAGCAATGACAATGGCACAAGTCCAGACATCACAAGTACAATGACAGTGGCACAAGTCCAGACATCACAAGAGCAATGACAATGGCACAAGTCCAGACATCACAAGAGCAATGACAATGGCACAAGTCCAGACATCACAAGTACAATGACAGTGGCACAAGTCCAGACATCACAAGAGCAATGACAATGGCACAAGTCCAGACATCACAAGTACAATGACAATGGCACACATCCAGACATCACAAGGGCAATGACAATGGCACAAGTCCAGACATCACAAGTACAATGACAATGGCACACATCCAGACATCACAAGTATAATGACAGTGGCACACATCCAGACATCACAAGGGCAATGACAATGGCACACATCCAGACATCACAAGTACAATGACAATGGCACACGTCCAGACATCACAAGTGCAATGCCAGTGGCACAAGTCCAGACATCACAAGAGCAATGACAATGGCACAAGTCCAGACATCACAAGTACAATGACAATGACACACATCCAGACATCACAGAGCAATGACAGTGGCACAAGTCCAGACATCACCAGTGCAATGACAATGGAATGCATCCAGACATCACAAGGGCAATGACAGTGGCACACATCCAGACATCACAAGGGCAATGACAGTGGCACACATCCAGACATCACAAGGGCAATGATAGTGGCACACATCCAGACATCACAAGTGCAATGACAATGGCACACATCCAGACATCACAAGAACAATGACAATGGCACACATCCAGACATCATAGAGCAATGACAATGGCACACATCCAGACATCATAGAGCAATGACAATGGCACACATCCAGACATCACAGAGCAATGACAATGGCACACATCCAGACATCACAAGTGCAATGACAATGGCACACATCCAGACATCACAGAGCAATGACAATGGCACACAACCAGACATCATAGAGCAATGACAATGGCACACATCCAGACATCATAGAGCAATGACAATGGCACACATCCAGACATCAAAGAGCAATGACAATGGCACACATCCAGACATCACAAGTGCAATGACAATGGCACACATCCAGACATCACATCACAGAGCAATGACAATGGCACACATCCAGACATCATAGAGCAATGACAATGGCACACATAAAGACATCACAAGTGCAATGACAATGTTGTTGTTTGTCCATCAAGAATGATGATGACCATTCATTTCATCCAGTGGGGTTGAAGGTATGGAGCCGTGCGTTCTAAGATGGCTGATAAGGCCTATTTTGGCTCGAAATGTTCTTTGACATTGTGGGCAAAGAATGCCTGATGTCTCTGGAGGAGGATTTCCTGCAGTGGTTTTTCTGTCCTGCCTTTTCTTCACAGCTCTTGCAGCCCTGGTTGCCTCACATATGACAGCACCTTTGCGTAATGATGCACGCCACGAATTGTGGTCTCTGGCTGCAGCCTCCCAGGTGTCATGATGAATTCCAAAAGCATTCAGAGAGATTTTAAGAGTGTCTTTAAAGCGTTTCCTCTGGCCACCTTGGGAGCATTTACCACAACGGAGTTCGCTGTAAAAAATTTGTTTAGGGAGCCTGTGATCTGGCATGCGAGGCAATGACAGTGGCACAAGTCCAGACATCACAAATGCAATGACAATGGCACAAGTCCAGACATCACAAATGCAATGACAATGGCACAAGTCCAGACATCACAAATGCAATGACAATGGCACAAGTCCAGACACCACAAATGCAATGACAATGGCATGCATTCAGACATCACAAGGGCAATGACAATGGTATGCCTCCAGACATCACAAATGCAATGACAATGGCACAAGTCCAGACATCACAAGTACAATGACAGTGGCACAAGTCCAGACATCACAAGTACAATGACAATGGCACAAGTCCAGACATCACAAGTACAATGACAATGGCACAAGTCCAGACATCACAAATGCAATGACAATGGCACAAGTCCAGACATCACAAGTACAATGACAATGGCACAAGTCCAGACATCACAAGTACAATGACAATGGCACACATCCAGACATCACAAGTGCAATGATAGTGGCACAAGTCCAGACATCACAAGAGCAATGACAATGGCACAAGTCCAGACATCACAAGTACAATGACAATGGCACACATCCAGACATCACAGAGCAATGACAGTGGCACAAGTCCAGACATCACCAGTGCAATGACAATGGAATGCATCCAGACATCACAAGGGCAATGACAGTGGCACACATCCAGACATCACAAGGGCAATGACAGTGGCACACATCCAGACATCACAAGGGCAATGATAGTGGCACACATCCAGACATCACAAGAGCAATGACAATGGCACACATCCAGACATCATAGAGCAATGACAATGGCACACATCCAGACATCACAGAGCAATGACAATGGCACACATCCAGACATCACAAGGGCAATGACAATGGCACAAGTCCAGACATCACAAGTACAATGACAATGGCACACATCCAGACATCACAAGTATAATGACAGTGGCACACATCCAGACATCACAAGGGCAATGACAATGGCACACATCCAGACATCACAAGTACAATGACAATGGCACACATCCAGACATCACAAGTGCAATGACAGTGGCACAAGTCCAGACATCACAAGAGCAATGACAATGGCACAAGTCCAGACATCACAAGTACAATGACAATGGCACACATCCAGACATCACAGAGCAATGACAGTGGCACAAGTCCAGACATCACCAGTGCAATGACAATGGAATGCATCCAGACATCACAAGGGCAATGACAGTGGCACACATCCAGACATCACAAGGGCAATGATAGTGGCACACATCCAGACATCACAAGTGCAATGACAATGGCACACATCCAGACATCACAAGAGCAATGACAATGGCACACATCCAGACATCACAAGAGCAATGACAGTGGCACGAGTCCAGACATCACAAGGGCAATGACAATGGCACACATCCAGACATCCCAAGAGCAATGACAATGGCACAAGTCCATACATCACAAGGGCAATGACAGTAGCACAAGTCCAGACATCACAAGGGCAATGACAATGGCACACATCCAGACATCCCAAGAGCAATGACAATGGCACAAGTCCATACATCACAAGGGCAATGACAGTAGCACAAGTCCAGACATCACAAGGGCAATGACAATGGCACACATCCAGACATCACAAGGGCAATGACAATGGCACACATCCAGACATCACAAGGGCAATGACAGTAGCACAAGTCCAGACATCACAAGGGCAATGACAATGGCACACATCCAGACATCCCAAGAGCAATGACAATGGCACACATCCAGACATCACAACGGCAATGACAGTGGCACAAGTCTAGAAGATATCATAAGACAATAACAATGGCACACGTCCAGACATCAAAGCTAGTCACCTGTAAGCAGCTGTCTAGGTCTGGAGAGTTGTCGTCAGCTGGCTCAGACTTGATGACACCAGGTGCACACACATTCACAGTCAATGGCTCAGATTTGATGACACCAGGTGCACACACATTCATAGTCAGTGGCTCCCTCTCAGTTGCAATATCCATCTTAGGTTCTCGCTGCCTTGATTTCTTCAAGGTCAGTCCATGCATAAATGCTCCGGCCTCAGAGTCTGAGTTGTAGCCCTTGGTGATGAAACATGTGGATGAAATCAACGACACATGAAGCACATGGAACTTGTCTGTACATCAGAGAGTAAACAATACACATAATTCTGGACACAAATAGAAATACAGAGAAACTATACCAACAGTTATCATCACAAAAATAAATATATAAGAAAGTTGTCATTGTTCAAATATATCACATCCATTGTTGAAATGGTGTAAGCGGGACATGATTGATACAGGCACTGATATTGCACATTGGGAGCAAGTCGCTGCCGAACGTGTTGCATGGAGGGCAAATATCAGAAATGGAATAAAGACAAAGGAGAAAACAATAACGCATATGAAGTGCAGGAAAACCTGGTATATGTGAAGCAGGTTGAAAAGAGAGAGGGGAAGGGGAGAGATAGATAACGAAGATAGTGTGAGAGACAGAGATATGAGAAAGATGTGTTGAAAGACACAAAAAAGTGATAAAGCCAAGAGAGAGAGGGAGGGAGATAGAGAAGGAGAGAGAGAGAGAGAGAGAGAGAGAGAGAGAGAGAGAGAGAGAGAGAGAGAGAGAGAGAGAGAGAGAGAGAGAGAGAGAGAGAGAGAGAGAGAGAGAGAGAGAGAGAAGAACTCGTGTTCGGGTGGCTAAGCGCCTTTCCTAAGACAACAAAAGTAGAGGACAGATAAGAACAGAAAGACAAGTGTGCAGGTTCTTGTGCAGCAAGGTAAAGACACAGGTAACCAACACCTAATACACAAAAACCCTAGGAAAGACTGTTTGTTGCCTAAAGCGAGATCATCAGGCCAGCATTGGTTGCTACCAACTTATTTGTTCTTCATTTCAGGTCTGTGTTCACAATATGGTTGTTTAGGGAGAACCATTTAAGCGATGCCTTTGCAGGGTTGACAAGGGCACCAGCATCAGCTCACCATGAGGAAATTCGATCTAGTTCGCCCTGCATATCACTGGCAACCGCATGTCTATCTTGACCCTGTCGATACACGAGAATGTCGTCAACAAATGACAGAGTCCTACCCCTCCAGTCCAACTGTTGTTCAGTGATCGGCACCGTATACGCGTTGAATAGTACTGGTGACAGTGGTGAACCCTGCGGAATCCTGGACATATTGTTATCGGCTCAGAAGACCAACTCCCGCATCTTAGCACCACCTTCCTTTGGAGCAGATCTGCAGCTATCCATCGTACAAGGTGAGGGTGCACTTTCAGTCTGAGGAAGGTTTGCATCAAGTGCTCGAAGGATACTCTATTGTATGCGTCCTCTAAGTGTATGGCGGCCGCACATGTCTCTTCTCTGACCTGAAATCCTTCGTAAACATCTTGAGCAAAGACCGTCGCATTCAGCCGTGACTCTTGTTACGTCTGTATCCTCCAAGTGTGGGCGGGAAGCAGCCGAGTTGTTCCAAGTCACAAGCAAGTCTGTGTGCTACAATTTTCTCCAGTAGCTTGCCAGCAGTGTTCTGCATCGTAATGATTCTGTAGCTGCTTATCTTGGAATGGTCTTTGTTCGGTTTTGGCAGCGGCAGCAAGTAGCTGTGTAGCCATTCCTCTTTGATCTGACCCCTCTGGATACTGGTGTTGAATTCCCTGGCCAGTTCTTCCATGTCATCATCTGACATCACCAGTAGGCCACCATATCAGATGCCGTCTGGGCCTGGGGTGGTGTTAGGTGATTTCTTGAGCATCGCACATATTGTCTCAGCTGTGATTATGCATTCTTTGTCTGTCCTGACCCCCTCGCACAACTGAGAGAGTGTCGTTGTGGTCCTCTGTCTGGCGGGCTCGTCTTTCTGGTCAGTCTGTTCTATGTAGCGTGCAAGAAGGGCCTTACCTTTATCCACATCCTACTTTTTCCATGTGAGGTCTGTGCCTTGAAAGTCTGGAATACCCCTACATTGTGCAGCACCGTTCATGCTCTTGTGGAGGCGCCAGAATGTCATAAGAGATCACTCGGAGCACACCTTCCTGCAGAACTCGTCCCATTTCTTGGCCTTGGCCTGTTTGGCGCAGGATTTGAATAAATTCATCGTTCTATGGACCTCAGTCTTCAGGTTTGCCAACTCAACCTGTGGCATGTTAGCCTTTATGGCTTTTTGCCAGTCTTTGACAGCCTGCCTCTTTCCTAGCCATGCCTTTTCTACCTCTCCATTCCACCATGGTGGCTGCAACCATCTTTCTTGTCTCCTGCGGGAGGAAGGTATTTGTCTTGTTTCCTTGACTCCTGGCCTTGTCTTTCTCGATCCGGATGACACAAGGGTAGTGGGGGTAGTGGGGACAAGGGTCAGGAGAGAACATACAGGGCACTGCTCCCAGAGAAGAACTCCCAAAGTGTCAAACATAGCTCTTAATCCCGTATATCCACGTCCGCTCACTAATCAATTTTAGTTTGAGCCAGTAAGAAGGTGGTTAATTTAAATAGGAACATCAGTATTTCTTCTTCTTCTTCGTTCATCCGGAGTTTTTTTCCGGACGTGACTGCGTTGTGCCTGTTTACAGCAGAGCTGCGTTCTTGCGCCGTTAGGCCGACACATCCGACTTCTGCGGGCATTTGTTGACCGGGTTAACCTTCCCGGGGGTTTCTTAGGACGTTAGACTCACTGTTGTGGTGTTATCTCCCATCCCATCTTGGCCCATATAGAACAGCCAAAGGCATCCTGGTCAGCCCTCAAGGGAAGGCAGGGGCAGACCATGGGCATTCCCCGCCATCCAAGGAGGCTTCCATAATTGCAGAGCCATCACACAGCGCTCTGGTACTGGGCTCACCCAAGGAATCGTCACGTCCTGCACATGGCTGCTTAGCCTCACTTCCGTATATTGGGCCTTCCGTTCACCATAGGCTGTTCTTCCAGAAGCCAGAAGAATGCAGTTTGCAGATGACATCCACACAGTGAGCTTTCGATTCAGACTTTCCACGTAATGGATTTGCTATCCGAGCAATATTCCATTTTGTGCCACTAGGACACTTTTTCCACCTTTTATGAAGCCCACACAGTGAGCTTTCGATTCGGACTTTCCACGTAATGGATTTGCTATCCGAGCAATATTCAATTTTGTGCCACAAGGACACTTTTTCCACCTTTTATGAAGCCCACACAGTGAGCTTTCGATTCAGACTTTCCACGTAATGGATTTGCTATCCAAGCAATATTCCATTTCATGCCTCTGGGAGGCTTGTGTAACCGACATGCCTGTGGTATGAAGTGTGGCAGTCTAAATACTTCTTCATGTACATTTAAATGTCAACCTGAATACAGTTAAAGTAAGCTGCAGTCGACTTGAGCTTGTTGATATCTCCATAGAGCTTGTCCTCGAATGAAGCAGGTGTGGGCCAAAATATCTTTCTCTGTTCTGCATATATTGGGCACTCTTGCAGCAAATGTTTAGCTGTCATTTTACCAGTTCCACAATTACATTCATCTGTATCTCCTATCTTTAGTTTGTTGAACAAGTGGTATTTCAGCCTGTTATGTCCTGTGCGGAGTCTGAAGATTGTTACTTGTTCTCTTCGGTCGAGTTTGTAATATGCATCATCCTTCTGGTGGCCTGGATGCTCTGATTCCCATTTGGTTCTATAAGTGCTTTTTATCAACCTCTTTGCCTCATTATAGGTTATGTCTATGTCAGGCTGTGGTAGTCGTCCGCCCTCTTTTGCCAGTCTGTCAGCCTCTTCATTTCCAGGTATACTGCAATGTGATGGGATCCACTGTATTACAACTTTTTTGGATTTCTGGCATAGCCCATGGAGTGCTGCTCTTAGGTCAGCTATTTCTGTGCTGTTATTGCTCTTCAGTATTGAGACAGCTGACTTTGCATCTGTGAAGATAGCTATTTGCTTCTCTTTATTTTCCTCCATCAAGAGCATTTCTGTTGCAGTTTTCAGAGCCTCTACCTCCGCTTTGAAGTTACTTGAAAACTTTCCAGTTGCCACTGAATTTGTTTTTTTCACTCCATTTTTTAAATTTAGGAGAATTCCTCCTCCTCCATTCTCTACTGAATTTTTGGCTGATCCATCTGTATATGCATGGGTCCAATTGCTGCCTGGGTAATGTTCTTTTATGTAGTTTAGGGTTATTTCTCTTCTTTCGGTTTCATGCTGAGTGTTCTTTTTCTCAATACCAGGAATGTTCTCTATCATCTCAGGCAGTTGCTGCTGTCTCCAAGCTGGGAACTTGTCTGCACTGTAAATGGGTCTGACTGTTGACATGTTAAGTATGGGATCTGCCCTAATCTTTCGTTTTGCAGTTTCTACAAAGTTGCTACGCTTCAGTCTTCCCTTTCCAAAACCACTAAACCTTTTATACATAGGGTGGTCTGTCAATCTTCTAAATTTTTCAGCTTGTTGCTGGGCTCTGCTATCTCTTCTATCCTGCATTGGTTGTAAACAAGTGATCTTTTCTAATTCATTAATAGGCGTTGTCTTCAGGCTTCCAGTTATGATTCGCATTCCTTGATTTTGGACTCTACTTATTTTGTTAAAGTTTGACTTAGCTGCTGTTGCCCAAGCTGCAATGCCATATTCCAGTACTGGCCTCACCCGTCCAGTATATAACTTCTTGAGAACTTTCTCATCTGCTCCCCACGTTGTACCAGCAAGCTTTTTCATGATTGCCATTCTTTGCCTTGCTCTTGTTCGATTTTTCTCAACCTGTGTTTTCCATGTCAGGCGACGATCAAATGTGACTCCTAGATAGTTTGGATTTTCTTCATGGCGCAATATTTTTCCATTCAATACCAGCTTAGGTTGCTGAGTTTTAGTTGAGAGGGAGAACACTGTGCATGTTGTTTTCTCCTCACTTATCTTCACTAGCCATGATTTTGACCAGTCCTCTAGCGCTAATAGGGCTTGCTGTATTCTGCTGTTAGCTGTACTAATATATTCTTCAGATGTCCATATGGCTAGGTCATCTGCAAAGGATGATGTGTGTACTCTGGCTGGAAAATTGTCTGTGATGTCATTTATATATGCTAGGAATAATGTTGGTGAAAGAACTCCTCCTTGGGGGACACCTTGCTCCAACAGCATCATTTTGCTGGTTTGTCCTTGTACTTTTGTCCTGGCAGTTCTGTTCTCAAGGTAGTGGCTGATCCAATTGTACATTTTCCCACAAACATGCATTTTTTGCAGTTTTACTTTCAGTCCTTCCTTCCATACTTTATCAAATGCTTTTTCTAAATCTACCCAGACCGCTAGTGTGTGCTTTTTCTCTTGGAAGGCATCCTCTATTTCCTGAGCTATATAGGTTATTTGATCTTCAGTGGATCTGTACTTTCTGAATCCTGCTTGGTGTGGTGTTAAGAGTTGGTTTTCTTCCAGATGCCATGTTAGCCTGCCATTGATAATGCGTTCCATTAATTTTCCTACACAGCTAAGTAGACTGATAGGTCGATAGCCATTTGGTTCTTCCAGGTCTTTTCCTTTCTTTGGGACTGGTATTAGTATAGCTTCCTTCCATGCCTGTGGGACTATTCCCCTCTTCCAGCTGTAATTTAGGACTGCTAGTAGTTTCTTCTTTGCCTTGGTGCCTAGTCCTATTAGCATTTCATTTGTGATTCCATCCTTTCCTGGTGATTTCTTCTTTTTTAGGGTATTCATTGCCTGTTCCATTTCTTCCATTGTTAGATTTGCCATCATATATTCTGCTGCTGTCTCTGTATTTCTATGATGTATCTGTTTATCTTTGATTGCTTTCTTCTGTTCGGTTGTAATATCAATGTGGTTTGCACTGGCATAGTGTTCCATTAGTGCATTTGCAGCCTTTTTTCCTGTAAGCAAGGCATTTCCTTGTTTAATTGTTATTTGTTTGTTTCTAGGTCCTTCATTGTTCATGGCTTTCACTAGTTTCCATAGTTTGTTTCCATCCCTGTCAAAATTCAGGTTTTCTGTTTTTTTCCTCCAACAATCTCTTGTTGTTTGATTTACTGTTCTTTTATATTTTGCTGAGATGGCTTTGAGAGAGATGTTCGCTTCAGTTGTTTGTTCTCTCTCTGCGGTCTTCCTAGCATCTTCAACTTTGTCCTCCAAAATTTGTAGTTCTTCAGTCCAGTATGGTTTGTAATTTTTCCTCGCTCCTCTTGGAATAGACTCAGTGGCCGCCTGTATTATTGCTCTGTTTAGACTTTCCACCATTTGCTTCATGTTGCCATATCGTGTATTTATGTTTTCACAATATTTGTCTGTTAGTATGGCAAATCTGTCCCAATCTGCTCGTTTGTAATTCCAGCGGGGCAAAGGCTTTTGCTCCTGTGGAACATACTCCATATTCATTACAAGCTTGATTGGTCTGTGGTCACTACCTGCTAATTGGTCAAGCACGTGGCGATCGATTTTGTGGAGGATGTCTCCTGTGCAGAAAGCTAAGTCTGGAGTAGAAGTGGTAATCCATCTTCTGGAGTAGAAGCTCGGTGTGTCATCCACTTTGTTGAGTAGATGGAGATTTGAGTCTATTTCCCAGTCCTCCACTTCATCTCCTCTTTTGTCAGTATCTGGGTATCCCCATCTTTCTGAACGGCTATTAAAGTCTCCGACAACAATGCAATTTGTGTCAGTTATTTTCATGTTTGAGAGTGTAAGATCCTTATCTGCCGGGCTATACAGATTGTAAATTCTTATTTTCACGTCCTTTATCATTATATCAACACCTATAATTTCCGTTTGGTTGTCAGAGATCACAGATACTTCGCTGCAAGGTATTGTATTTCGTGTAAGTATTACAACTCCTCCTTTGTGTCCTTCGCGGTCGAAACGTGTGGCCTGATATCCCTCGACTGAAAATGTGCGATTGGCGTTGAGGTGTGTCTCTTGAATGCATGCCACATCTATTCTATCTTTATGAAGACGCTGTGTTAGGGAGGCTTTCTTGTTATAAACTCCTTCGGCATTCCACTGTAGTATGTTGAGTGTCCGGGGTGTTTGGTCAATAGCTCTTAACCTACTCCTCTGTGCCTTGACTCCACAGCACAGGGGAAGGTGACCACCAGTAGTCATGGGTGGACCCCCTCGAGGCAGGGGGCCCGGCACTATCACCGCCTGATGGGACTTCACGGGATTAGCACCATAACGATTAATTTTAATTTGTGACATCATGAATTAAGTTACGTTGCACTGCTTTGTCAAGCCTGTGGCTCAGTACATCCCATTTCGACAAGCATTTGTTCGGGGTGCTTTCCCTAGCCTTTGACTGTCCCCAGTCTACCTACAAGGCAGCAGGTTTGTGTGTCACTTGGTCTGGTCCCTCTCCCTTGACCTGTCCGACATGGGTGACCCTACCAGTAGCTGTGCTACCCTCGGCATAGCTCTTGGGGTAATTGGAACACACAAGCCCCTCTACCTCGACAAGGTGGACACACGGTAGAGGGGATCAGTATTTTATTTGGCAAATACAATTCACAGTAAACAAAGACATCTATTGGATCCATCGAATTCATTGATTCCGACACTCGATCACTCCGTCGCTGCCTAAAGGGTGCCCCCCCCCCCCCCCCAGCAGCTTCCGCAGATCCACAGAGCACACTTTATTCACAAGGTTCGAGTTTCTCAGTTCTATATTTTAGTTCCTAATATTTTTTTAAATTAAAAAGTCGCTTTCACACCATTAATTGTGGAAGAATATTAAAAAAAAGCTTCTGGCCAGGAATCTAACCTTGAGCTACCGCGTATCATACGTAGACTCTTACCATTATGCTACTGAGGATACAATTTTGAATCAACAAAAATGTATTATAGCCACACGCATGTCCCGATGACATCACATTCGTTAAGTCACGTGACTTGGAAAATCACGTGACCAGCCGGGACAGTTCAACTATGTAAAAAGGAATACTTTATACATAGTGAAGTATGAATAAACGGATACTTTATACATACTTTATTAGCTATGAATAGACACTTTGTATAAAAAATGAGAAAGGTACAAATATGAATAAGAAAGACAGTTATACATATTGATGAGGAAGTCAGCTAAAATAAAAAAAAGCAAGGCAGCAGTATAAACATAATAAATGAGAAAGAGGATGCCAAGACTGCAAAATCTTAAGATCTTGGTGAGACAATGAATCATGAGACACCTGCAAGCACTGTCTCAATCGGCTGAATTATGAAGATGGCTTGCTTTGGTCTGACAAATGTGGGGTGCCCTGTCAACAACCCGGGATTTGGCCGGACTAATGAAGGTGTAAAGATTTGGAGTTTACCACGGGAAATCTCAACCAGGAGTAGCCCAGGAAATCTAGGTCTGTCCTGTCACTATGTCTAACTAATGAATGTCTTGTCTCCGAGTCTCAATCTTCGACTTTGTGCAGGACCTTCTTTCTTGGCAACACTTGGCCAGTACAAGACTAACGTGAAACTACTGTCCTGTGTCTGGCAACTGCCGCGGACAATGTTCACCAATTCAGTTTGCAGCAACAACACAACACCACGTAATTGTAGAACAGAAGAGAAACAACGGCTCGCAATCACCCAGGGCACCTACCTCCTCCATTGTCGGGTTCTGCCTAGATCAGGGGACACCATCCGCTGGCAGACGCTGGCTATCCGCCCGTAACCTGTCCGTTTTCTGTCCTTGTTGACATGACAATTCAATGGTATTGTTGGTTGATACAGATTGTAGTCGACATTGTCTATTTTGTTTCTGTCATTGATTTATGGGTCATCCATTTACCCTGTATGGTAATCTTAACTGAAAGGGGGGAGACGAGAGACTGTCGTGTGAGGTTTCGTGTACAAACTTGGTGACGATAGACAACAAACGCTGCTTGATTTCCATTGTTGTAACGGCGAACTTTTCCATAGATCATCATCATGTGCCGTGGCGATAAGTGCGGGCTGTCATCGTTTTCCACCCCACACGATTACTAGAGTCGTGGATCAGGTCTGCGTTCTTGTCCCGATAACGCCATGTCACCATCATCATCATCAAGTGCCGTGCCGGCTGGCGTAGGCATTCATGGCTCTCCACAGATCTCGGTCTTTGGTGTTCTGGATCAACTCTGCTGATGATATTCCTCCATGCCACCTTCTCAATCCGTCCAGCATCATTTCTCTTGGTCTGCCTCTGCCTCTCTTCCCTCGATCTTTCCAGTTGTCACGATGTTCTCCGATATGCCTCTCTTCTCATCACATGACCAAATACAACTGTTTAACGCCATGTAACAAAGACATAATCCATCCAGTGGTTTAATTGCCTTATACTTACCAACAGATGGCGCTGGTTATCAACCAAGATAATCCATCCAGTGGTTTAATTGCCTTATACTTACCAACAGACGGGGCTGGTTATCAACCAAGATAAGACAGAATATATGGTCATTTCAAGAGAAAGAATGGCTAAAAACTCTGGCCACATACAAATAGATAATATGACCATTAAAAGAACGGAAACATACAAATACCTGGGTACAATTTTCAACTGCTCCAACATCATAAGGGAAGAAATACAAACTAGAATCAATTCTGGAAATAAGATATACTATGCACTACAACATCTACTAAAATCAAAGGCGCTATCTCGTAACACCCACCAAGATCACAATATATAATTTATAAAACACCGATCAGACCAGTTGTGCTGTATGGCTCTGAAACCTGGAGTACAACGACAGGAGATGAAGCCTTATTACAAACCTTTGAGAACAAAGTTTTAAGACGCATCTTAGGAGAGTGGAAAAGAAGTAACAAAGACATTTATGATCTGTTTAAGTCCCCGCTAATCACTGGTATAATGAAGGCTAATAGACTACAATGGCTGGGGCATATAGAAAGAATGGAATACAATAGAGAAACAAAACTCGCTTACACTCAGGAAATAAATGACCGCAGACCCCGAGGTAGACCAAGAAGACAGTGGAGAGATAATATATATGCAGACCTACAAGCACTTGGAATCAACGACTGGCAAGAGAGACTGGCAAGGTCAACCAGAGAGACGAATGGAGACGGATTGTATCTGCAGCAAAGAACCTCAATGGCTCGGAACACTGAAGAAGAAGAAGAAGATACTTACTCTATTCCCATCAAATTTGTCAGTAGTTACTAATTTTAAAAGTGTATTTCGTCTCATAATGTTTCTAAGACATCTTGACTGTTTACGGACTTTACATTTAATTTCTCTAACGAATGTAGGAGTTTCATTTGTTTCTTGTAGGACTTGTTCATTCATTGTTGTCCATCCATGGACATCACGTAAGTGGTCAGAAGCAGTCTAGTTGTGTGTATGTTGCTCTAGTTCACAGGGCTCCCTACTCTTCAAGCATGGCTCCTTGCAATTTTATTTTGTGATTCCTGAGCTGAAGGTGTCGCCTAAAAGGGCTCCATTTGAGTCACGAGAAGACATTATGAAGAACCCGATGGCTAGCTACGTTGTACTTCATTCACAAAGAATCCGTTCTTAAATGCTTCCAATGACGTGTGGGGGGGGGGGGGGGGGGGGGGGGGTGTTTGTGTGGTTACTTTGAAAAAGATTAGGATTTTAGACTGCCAGCAAGTAAATATATTTATTTAGCCAAAGGCCGGATATTTTTTTAATAGACCTAACACACGCCAGAATTCTTAAAAGGTACTCACATCAGTCACAGAAACTATCATGTATCCACACTGTGGGGGAGCGGGAGCACAAATGGACATGCCCGGAGTGCTGTGTGCCCCGGGTGAGGTCATGAAAGAGAGTTGATGCAGGTTCAAAGCTCGCCAACCGAACTAACCTACATCCAAATAATGTGCTGCCCGTGTGTTAGCCAGGCCACAAGGGAAGCAGAGAACAGTAGCTATATTCTACCATACATATAGTGACAGTTGCAGAATCTAACCAATCACAGACAAGTCGACAAAGGCTTGACTGAAATAATGGAATGCTGTATTGGGGGATACACACAACTAGACTGCTTCTGGTCATGTGACAAGATGTGCAGCAAACACACAACTAGACTGCTTCTGGCCATGCGATGAGATGTAAGGCAAACACACATACACACAACTAGACTGCTTCTGGTCATGTGACAAGACACTGGGAATGTGGTCTGTTATCCCCCACCATGTCACAGATGCCTGGTCACCCTGAACTGACCACACCTGTTAGATAAAGGAGGACTGTGTGGTCAGTAGGGCATTTCCTGTGGTAAGGTGCCTAAAGACATCATACCTCCATGTCTTCCCAGACTGCAAGACTTTGATGCCACCAGCAGTTCCTGGATATTCAGTGTCCTCAGATCTAGAACTGCACTGTTCCTTCACAAACTACATATCAGCACACCCCCTAGGTGTAGGGTGAGACCCCACATATCTGCACACCCCCTAGGTGTAGGGTGAGATCCCACATATCTGCACACCCCTAGGTGCAGGGTGAGACCCCACATATGTCTAGTCAGTGCATTCACACATGTTGGCAGTGTGGTCTATGTCTAGTCACATGTTGGCAGTGTGGTCTATGTCTAGTCACATGTTGGCAGTGTGGTCTATGTCTATCTCACATGTTGGCAGTGTGGTCTATGTCTATCTCACATGTTGGCAGTGTGATCTATGTCTATCTCACATGTTGGCAGTGTGGTCTATGTCTATCTCACATGTTTGCAGTGTGGTCTATGTCTAGTCACATGTTGGCAGTGTGGTCTATGTCTAGTCACATGTTGGCAGTGTGGTCTATGTCTATCTCACATGTTGGCAGTGTGGTCTATGTCTATCTCACATGTTGGCAGTGTGGTCTATGTCTAGTCACATGTTGGCAGTGTGGTCTATGTCTAGTCACATGTTGGCAGTGTGGTCTATGTCTATCTCACATGATGGCAGCGTGGTCTATGTCTAGTCACATGTTGGCAGTGTGGTCTATGTCTATCTCACATGATGGCAGTGTGGTCTATGTCTATCTCACATGTTGACAGTGTGGTCTATGTCTATCTCACATGTTGGCAGTGTGGTCTATGTCTATCTCACATGTTGACAGTGTGGTCTATGTCTATCTCACATGTTGGCAGTGTGGTCTATGTCTATCTCACATGTTGGCAGTGTGGTCTATGTCTAGTCACATGTTGGCAGTGTGGTCTATGTCTAGTCACATGTTGGCAGTGTGGTCTATGTCTAGTCACATGTTGGCAGTGTAGTCTATGTCTATCTCACATGTTGGCAGTGTGGTCTATGTCTAGTCACATGTTGGTAGTGTGGTCTATGTCTATCTCACATGATGGCAGTGTGGTCTATGTCTATCTCACATGTTGACAGTGTGGTCTATGTCTATCTCACATGTTGGCAGTGTGGTCTATGTCTATCTCACATGTTGGCAGTGTGGTCTATGTCTAGTCACATGTTGGCAGTGTGGTCTATGTCTATCTCACATGTTGGCAGTGTGGTCTATGTCTAGTCACATGTTGGCAGTGTGGTCTATGTCTAGTCACATGTTGGCAGTGTGGTCTATGTCTAGTCACATGTTGGCAGTGTAGTCTATGTCTATCTCACATGTTGGCAGTGTGGTCTATGTCTAGTCACATGTTGGCAGTGTGGTCTATGTCTATCTCACATGTTGGCAGTGTGGTCTATGTCTAGTCACATGTTGGCAGTGTGGTCTATGTCTAGTCACATGTTGGCAGTGTGGTCTATGTCTAGTCACATGTTGGCAGTGTAGTCTATGTCTATCTCACATGTTGGCAGTGTGGTCTATGTCTATCTCACATGTTGGCAGTGTAGTCTATGTCTATCTCACATGTTGGCAGTGTAGTCTATGTCTAGTCACATGTTGGCAGTGTAGTCTATGTCTAGTCACATGTTGGCAGTGTGGTCTATGTCTATCTCACATGTTGGCAGTGTAGTCTATGTCTATCTCACATGTTGGCAGTGTAGTCTATGTCTATCTCACATGTTGGCAGTGTAGTCTATGTCTAGTCACATGTTGGCAGTGTAGTCTATGTCTATCTCACATGTTGGCAGTGTGGTCTATGTCTAGTCACATGTTGGCAGTGTAGTCTATGTCTATCTCACATGTTGGCAGTGTGGTCTATGTCTAGTCACATGTTGGCAGTGTAGTCTATGTCTATCTCACATGTTGGCAGTGTGGTCTATGTCTAGTCACATGTTGGCAGTGTAGTCTATGTCTATCTCACATGTTGGCAGTGTGGTCTATGTCTATCTCACATGTTGGCAGTGTAGTCTATGTCTATCTCACATGTTGGCAGTGTGGTCTATGTCTAGTCACATGTTGGCAGTGTGGTCTATGTCTAGTCACATGTTGGCAGTGTGGTCTATGTCTATCTCACATGTTGGCAGTGTGGTCTATATCTATCTCACGTGTTGGCAGTGTAGTCTATGTCTATCTCACATGTTGGCAGTGTGGTCTATGTCTATCTCACATGTTGGCAGTGTGGTCTATGTCTATCTCACATGTTGGCAGTGTAGTCTATGTCTAGTCACATGTTGGCAGTGTAGTCTATGTCTAGTCACATGTTGGCAGTGTAGTCTATGTCTAGTCACATGTTGGCAGTGTAGTCTATGTCTATCTCACGTGTTGGCAGTGTGGTCTATGTCTATCTCACATGTTGGCAGTGTGGTCTATGTCTATCTCACATGTTTGCAGTGTGGTCTATGTCTATCTCACATGTTGGCAGTGTGGTCTATGTCTATCTCACATGTTGGCAGTGTAGTCTATGTCTATCTCACATGTTGGCAGTGTAGTCTATGTCTATCTCACATGTTGGCAGTGTAGTCTATGTCTAGTCACATGTTGGCAGTGTGGTCTATGTCTATCTCACATGTTGGCAGTGTAGTCTATGTCTATCTCACATGTTGGCAGTGTAGTCTATGTCTATCTCACATGTTGGCAGTGTGGTCTATGTCTAGTCACATGTTGGCAGTGTAGTCTATGTCTAGTCACATGTTGGCAGTGTGGTCTATGTCTATCTCACATGTTGGCAGTGTAGTCTATGTCTATCTCACATGTTGGCAGTGTGGTCTATGTCTATCTCACATGTTGGCAGTGTGAGTCTATGTCTATCTCACATGTTGGCAGTGTGGTCTATGTCTATCTCACATGTTGGCAGTGTGGTCTATGTCTATCTCACATGTTGGCAGTGTAGTCTATGTCTATCTCACATGTTGGCAGTGTAGTCTATGTCTATCTCACATGTTGGCAGTGTGGTCTATGTCTATCTCACATGTTGGCAGTGTGGTCTATGTCTATCTCACATGTTGGCAGTGTAGTCTATGTCTATCTCACATGTTGGCAGTGTGGTCTATGTCTATCTCACATGTTGGCAGTGTAGTCTATGTCTATCTCACATGTTGGCAGTGTGGTCTATGTCTATCTCACATGTTGGCAGTGTGGTCTATGTCTATCTCACATGTTGGCAGTGTGGTCTATGTCTATCTCACATGTTGGCAGTGTGGTCTATGTCTATCTCACATGTTGGCAGTGTAGTCTATGTCTATCTCACATGTTGGCAGTGTAGTCTATGTCTATCTCACGTGTTGGCAGTGTGGTCTATGTCTATCTCACATGTTGGCAGTGTGTCTATGTCTATCTCACATGTTGGCAGTGTGGTCTATGTCTATCTCACATGTTGGCAGTGTGGTCTATGTCTATCTCACATGTTGGCAGTGTAGTCTATGTCTATCTCACATGTTGGCAGTGTAGTCTATGTCTATCTCACGTGTTGGCAGTGTGGTCTATGTCTATCTCACATGTTGGCAGTGTGGTCTATGTCTATCTCACATGTTGGCAGTGTGGTCTATGTCTATCTCACATGTTGGCAGTGTAGTCTATGTCTAGTCACATGTTGACAGTGTGGTCTATGTCTAGTCACATGTTGGCAGTGTAGTCTATGTCTATCTCACGTGTTGGCAGTGTGGTCTATGTCTATCTCACATGTTGGCAGTGTAGTCTATGTCTAGTCACATGTTGGCAGTGTAGTCTATGTCTAGTCACATGTTGGCAGTGTAGTCTATGTCTATCTCACGTGTTGGCAGTGTGGTCTATGTCTAGTCACATGTTGGCAGTGTGGTCTATGTCTATCTCACATGTTGGCAGTGTGGTCTATGTCTATCTCACATGTTGTGCAGTGTGGTCTATGTCTATCTCACATGTTGGCAGTGTAGTCTATGTCTATCTACATGTTGGCAGTGTAGTCTATGTCTATCTCACATGTTGCAGTGTGGTCTATGTCTAGTCACATGTGGCAGTGGTCTATGTCTAGTCACATGTTGGCAGTGTGGTCTATGTCTATCTCACATGTTGGCAGTGTGGTCTATGTCTATCTCACATGTGGCAGTGTAGTCTATGTCTATCTCACATGTTGGCAGTGTGGTCTATGTCTATCTCACATGTTGGCAGTGTGAGTCTATGTCTATCTCACATGTTGGCAGTGTGAGTCTATGTCTATCTCACATGTTGGCAGTGTAGTCTATGTCTATCTCACATGTTGGCAGTGTGGTCTATGTCTATCTCACATGTTGGCAGTGTGGTCTATGTCTATCTCACATGTTGGCAGTGTAGTCTATGTCTATCTCACATGTTGGCAGTGTGGTCTATGTCTAGTCACATGTTGGCAGTGTGGTCTATGTCTAGTCACATGTTGGCAGTGTAGTCTATGTCTATCTCACATGTTGGCAGTGTGGTCTATGTCTATCTCACATGTTGGCAGTGTGGTCTATGTCTAGTCACATGTTGGCAGTGTAGTCTATGTCTATCTCACATGTTGGCAGTGTGGTCTATGTCTATCTCACGTGTTGGCAGTGTAGTCTATGTCTATCTCACATGTTGGCAGTGTGGTCTATGTCTATCTCACATGTTTGCAGTGTGGTCTATGTCTATCTCACATGTTGGCAGTGTAGTCTATGTCTAGTCACATGTTGGCAGTGTGGTCTATGTCTAGTCACATGTTGGCAGTGTGGTCTATGTCTAGTCACATGTTGGCAGTGTAGTCTATGTCTATCTCACATGTTGGCAGTGTGGTCTATGTCTAGTCACATGTTGGCAGTGTGGTCTATGTCTATCTCACATGATGGCAGCGTGGTCTATGTCTAGTCACATGTTGGCAGTGTGGTCTATGTCTATCTCACATGATGGCAGTGTGGTCTATGTCTATCTCACATGTTGACAGTGTGGTCTATGTCTATCTCACATGTTGGCAGTGTGGTCTATGTCTATCTCACATGTTGACAGTGTGGTCTATGTCTATCTCACATGTTGGCAGTGTGGTCTATGTCTATCTCACATGTTGGCAGTGTGGTCTATGTCTAGTCACATGTTGGCAGTGTGGTCTATGTCTAGTCACATGTTGGCAGTGTGGTCTATGTCTAGTCACATGTTGGCAGTGTAGTCTATATCTATCTCACATGTTGACAGTGTGGTCTATGTCTATCTCACATGTTGGCAGTGTGGTCTATGTCTATCTCACATGTTGGCAGTGTGGTCTATGTCTAGTCACATGTTGGCAGTGTGGTCTATGTCTAGTCACATGTTGGCAGTGTAGTCTATGTCTATCTCACATGTTGGCAGTGTGGTCTATGTCTAGTCACATGTTGGCAGTGTAGTCTATGTCTATCTCACATGTTGGCAGTGTGGTCTATGTCTATCTCACGTGTTGGCAGTGTGGTCTATGTCTATCTCACATGTTGGCAGTGTGGTCTATGTCTATCTCACATGTTGGCAGTGTAGTCTATGTCTATCTCACATGTTGGCAGTGTGGTCTATGTCTATCTCACATGTGGCAGTGTGGTCTATGTCTAGTCACATGTTGGTAGTGTGTCTATGTCTAGTCACATGTTGGCAGTTAGTCTATGTCTATCTCACATGTTGGCAGTGTAGTCTATGTCTATATCACATGTTGGCAGTGTAGTCTATGTCTATCTCACATGTTGGCAGTGTAGTCTATGTCTATCTCACTGTTGGCAGTGTGGTCTATGTCTATCTCACATGTTGGCAGTGTGGTCTAGTCTAGTCACATGTTGGCAGTGTAGTCTATGTCTATCTCACATGTTGGCAGTGTAGTCTATGTCTATCTCACATGTTGCAGTGTAGTCTATGTCTATCTCACATGTTGGCAGTGTGGTCTATGTCTATCTCACATGTTGGCAGTGTGGTCTATGTCTATGTCACATGTTGGCAGTGTAGTCTATGTCTATCTCACATGTTGGCAGTGTAGTCTATGTCTATCTCACATGTTGGCAGTGTGGTCTATGTCTAGTCACATGTTGGCAGTGTAGTCTATGTCTATCTCACATGTTGGCAGTGTGGTCTATGTCTATCTCACATGTTGGCAGTGTGGTCTATGTCTATCTCACATGTTGGCAGTGTGGTCTTATGTCTATCTCACATGTTGGCAGTGTGGTCTTATGTCTATCTCACATGTTGGCAGTGTGTCTATGTCTATCTCACATGTTTGGCAGTGTGGTCTATGTCTATCTCACCTGTTGGCAGTGTGGTCTATGTCTAAGTCACATGTTTGGCAGTGTAGTCTAATGTCTATCCTCACATGTTGGCAGTGTGGTCTATGTCTATCTCACATGTTGGCAGTGTGGTCTATGTCTAGTCACATGTTGGCAGGTAGTGGTCTATGTCTATCTCACATGTTGGCAGTGTAGTCTATGTCTATCTCACATGTTGGCAGTGTGGTCTATGTCTATCTCACATGTTTGGCAGTGTGGTCTATGTCTATCTCACATGTTGGCAGTGTAGTCTATGTCTAGTCACATGTTGGCAGTGTAGTCTATGTCTATCTCACATGTTGGCAGTGTGGTCTATGTCTAGTCACATGTTGGCAGTGTAGTCTATGTCTATCTCACATGTTGGCAGTGTGGTCTATGTCTATCTCACATGTTGGCAGTGTGGTCTATGTCTATCTCACATGATGGCAGCGTGGTCCTATGTCTAGTCACATGTTGGCAGTGTGGTCTATGTCTATCTCACATGATGGCAGTGTGGTCTATGTCTATCTCACATGTTGACAGTGTGGTCTATGTCTATCTCACATGTTGGCAGTGTGGTCTATGTCTATCTCACATGTTGACAGTGTAGTCTATGTCTATCTCACATGTTGGCAGTGTGGTCTATGTCTATCTCACATGTTGGCAGTGTGGTCTATGTCTAGTCACATGTTGGCAGTGTTGGTCTATGTCTATCTCACATGTTGGCAGTGTGGTCTATGTCTAGTCACATGTTGGCAGTGTAGTCTATATCTATCTCACATGTTGACAGTGTGGTCTATGTCTATCTCACATGTTGGCAGTGTGGTCTATGTCTATCTCACATGTTGGCAGTGTGGTCTATGTCTAGTCACATGTTGGCAGTGTAGTCTATGTCTATCTCACATGTTGGCAGTGTGGTCTATGTCTAGTCACATGTTGGCAGTGTGGTCTATGTCTAGTCACATGTTGGCAGTGTAGTCTATGTCTATCTCACATGTTGGCAGTGTAGTCTATGTCTAGTCACATGTTGGCAGTGTGGTCTATGTCTAGTCACATGTTGGCAGTGTGGTCTATGTCTATCTCACATGTTGGCAGTGTGGTCTATGTCTATCTCACATGTTGGCAGTGTAGTCTATGTCTATCTCACATGTTGGCAGTGTGGTCTATGTCTAGTCACATGTTGACAGTGTGGTCTATGTCTATCTCACATGTTGGCAGTGTAGTCTATGTCTATCTCACATGTTGGCAGTGTGGTCTATGTCTAGTCACATGTTGGCAGTGTAGTCTATGTCTATCTCACATGTTGGCAGTGTGGTCTATGTCTAGTCACATGTTGACAGTGTGGTCTATGTCTAGTCACATGTTGGCAGTGTGGTCTATGTCTAGTCACATGTTGGCAGTGTAGTCTATATCTATCTCACATGTTGACAGTGTGGTCTATGTCTATCTCACATGTTGGCAGTGTGGTCTATGTCTATCTCACATGTTGGCAGTGTGGTCTATGTCTAGTCCACATGTTGGCAGTGTAGTCTATGTCTATCTCACATGTTGGCAGTGTGGTCTATGTCTAGTCACATGTTGGCAGTGTGGTCTATGTCTAGTCACATGTTGGCAGTGTAGTCTATGTCTATATCACATGTTGAAGTGTAGTCTATGTCTATCTCACATGTTCGGGCAGTGTAGTCTATGTCATCGTCACATTTTGGCAGTGTAGGTCTTATGTCTATCTCACAGTGTGGCAGTGTAGGTCTATGTCTATCTCACATGTTGCAGTGTAGGTCTATGTTCTATCTCCACGTGTTGGCAGGTGTGTGTTATATGTCTATTCACATGTTGGCAGTGTTAGTCTATGTCTATTCTCCACTGTGGCAGTGTAGTCTATGTCTATCTCACATGTTGGCAGTGTGGTCTATGTCTAGTCACATGTTGGCAGTGTAGTCTATGTCTATCTCACATGTTGGCAGTGTAGTCTATGTCTATCTCACATGTTGACAGTGTGGTCTATGTCTAGTCACATGTTGGCAGTGTGGTCTATGTCTAGTCACATGTTGGCAGTGTGGTCTATGTCTATCTCACATGTTGGCAGTGTAGTCTATGTCTATTCACATGTTGGCAGTGTGGTCTATGTCTATCTCACATGTTGGCAGTGTAGTCTATGTCTATCTCACATGTTGGCAGTGTGGTCTATGTCTATCTCACATGTTGGCAGTGTAGTCTATGTCTATCTCACATGTTGGCAGTGTGGTCATGTCTATCTCACATGTTGGCAGTGTGGTCTATGTCTATCTCACATGTTGCAGTGTGGTCTATGTCTATCTCACATGTTGGCAGTTGTGGTCTATGTCTATCTCACATGTTGGCAGTGTAGTCTATGTCTATCTCACCATGTTGGCAGTGTAGTCTATGTCTATCTCACATGTTTGGCAGTGTGGTCTATGTCTATCTCACATGTTGGCAGTGTGGTCTATGTCTATCTCACATGTTGGCAGTGTGGTCTATGTCTATCTCACATGTTGGCAGTGTGGTCTATTGTCTATCTCACATGTTGGCAGTGTGGTCTATGTCTATCTCACATGTTGGCAGTGTGGTCTATGTCTATCTCACATGTTGGCAGTGTAGTCTATGTCTATCTTCACATGTTGCAGCAGTGTGGTCTATGTCTATCCACATGGTGGCAGTGTAGGTCTATGTCTATTCACATGTTGGCAGTGTGGTCTATGTCTATCTCACATGTTGCAGTGTAGTCTAGTCTATCTCACTGTTGGCAGTGTGGTCTATGTCTATCTCACATGTTGGCAGTGTGTCTATGTCTATCTCACATTGTTGCAGTGTGGTCTATGTCTAGTCACATGTTGGCAGGTGTAGGTCTATGTCTATCTCACATGATGGCAGTGTGGTCTATGTCTATCTCACATGTTGGCAGTGTGGTCTATGTCTATCTCACATGTTGGCAGTGTAGTCTATGTCTATCTCACATGTTGGCAGTGTGGTCTATGTCTATCTCACATGTTGGCAGTGTAGTCTATGTCTATCTCACATGTTGGCAGTGTAGTCTATGTCTATCTCACATGTTGGCAGTGTAGTCTATGTCTATCTCACATGTTGGCAGTGTGGTCTATGTCTATCTTCACATGTTGGCAGTGTGGTCTATGTCTATTCACAGTGTTGGCAGTGTGGTCTATGTCTAGTCACATGTTGGCAGTGTGGTCTATGTCTATCTCACCATGTTGGCAGTGTAGTCTATGTCTATCTCACATGTTGGCAGTGTAGTCTATGTCTATCTCACGTGTTGGCAGTGTGGTCTATGTCTAGTCACATGTTGGCAGTGTGGTCTATGTCTATCTCACGTGTTGGCAGTGTGGTCTATGTCTAGTCACATGTTGGCAGTGTAGTCTATGTCTATCTCACATGTTGGCAGTGTAGTCTATGTCTATCTCACATGTTGGCAGTGTGGTCTATGTCTATCTCACATGTTGGCAGTGTGGTCTATGTCTAGTCACATGTTGGCAGTGTGGTCTATGTCTAGTCACATGTTGGCAGTGTGGTCTATGTCTAGTCACATGTTGGCAGTGTAGTCTATGTCTATCTCACATGTTGGCAGTGTGGTCTATGTCTATCTCACGTGTTGGCAGTGTGGTCTATGTCTAGTCACATGTTGGTAGTGTGGTCTATGTCTAGTCACATGTTGGCAGTGTGGTCTATGTCTAGTCACATGTTGGCAGTGTCAGTTCTATGTCTATCTCACATGTTGGCAGTGTAGTCTATGTCTATCTCACATGTGGCAGTGTGGTCTATGTCTATCTCACGTGTTGGCAGTGTGGTCTATGTCTAGTCACATGATTGGTAGTGTGGTCTATGTCTAGTCACATGTTGGCAGTGTGGTCTATGTCTATCGTCACATGTTGGCAGTGTGGTCTATGTCTAGTCACATGTTGGCCAGTGTTAGCTATGTCTATCTCACATGTTGGCAGTGTAGTCTATGTCTATCTCACATGTTGGCAGTGTGGTTCTATGTCTAATCTCACGTGTTGGCAGTGTGGTCTATGTCTAGTCACATGTTGGTAGTGTGGTCTATGTCTAGTCACATGTTGGCAGTGTGGTCTATGTCTATCTCACGTGTTGGCAGTGTGGTCTATGTCTATCTCACATGTTGGCAGTGTAGTCTATGTCTATCTCACATTGTTGGCAGTGTGGTCTATGTCTAATCTCACGTGTTGGCAGTGTGGTCTAGGTCTATCTCACATGTGGCAGTGTAGTCTAGGTCTATCTCACATGTTGCAGGTGTGGTCTATGTCTATCTCACATGTTGGCAGTGTGGTCTAGGTCTATCTCACATGTTGGCAGTGTGGTTCTATGTCTATCTCACAGGTTGGCAGTGTGGTCTATGTCTATCTCACATGTTGGCAGTGTAGTCTATGTCTATCTCACATGTTGGCAGTGTAGGTCTATGTCTATCTCACATGTTGGCAGTGTGGTCTATGTCTATCTCACATGTTGGCAGTGTGGTCTATGTCTATCTCACATGTTGGCAGTGTAGTCTATGTCTATCTCACATGTTGGCAGTGTAGTCTATGTCTATCTCACATGTTGGCAGTGTGGTCTATGTCTATCTCACATGTTGGCAGTGTGGTCTATGTCTATCTCACATAGTTGGCAGTGTGGTCTATGTCTATCTCACGTGTTGGCAGTGTGGTCTATGTCTATCTCACATGTTGGCGTGTGGTCTATGTCTATCTCACCGTGTTGGCAGTGTGGTCTATGTCTATCTCACATGTTGGCAGTGTAGTCTATGTCTATCTCACATGTTGGCAGTGTGGTCTATGTCTATCTCACATGTTGGCAGTGTAGTCTATGTCTATCTCACATGTTGGCAGTGTGGTCTATGTCTATCTCACATGTTGGCAGTGTAGTCTATGTCTATCTCACATGTTGGCAGTGTGGTCTATGTCTATCTCACATGTTGGCAGTGTGGTCTATGTCTATCTCACATGTTGGCAGTGTGGTCTATGTCTAGTCACATGTTGGCAGTGTGGTCTATGTCTATCTCACATGTTGGCAGTGTAGTCTATGTCTATCTCACATGTTGGCAGTGTGGTCTATGTCTATCTCACATGTTGGCAGTGTAGTCTATGTCTAGTCACATGTTGGCAGTGTGGTCTATGTCTATCTCACGTGTTGGCAGTGTAGTCTATGTCTATCTCACATGTTGGCAGTGTGGTCTATGTCTATCTCACATGTTGGCAGTGTGGTCTATGTCTATCTCACATGTTGGCAGTGTAGTCTATGTCTATCTCACATGTTGGCAATGTGGTCTATGTCTATCTCACATGTTGGCAGTGTGGTCTATGTCTAGTCACATGTTGGCAGTGTGGTCTATGTCTAGTCACATGTTGGCAGTGTGGTCTATGTCTATCTCACATGTTGGCAGTGTAGTCTATGTCTATCTCACATGTTGGCAGTGTGGTCTATGTCTATCTCACATGTTGGCAGTGTAGTCTAGTCTATCTCACATGTTGGCAGTGTGGTCTATGTCTAGTCAACATGTTGGCAGTGTGGTCTATGTCTATCTCACGTAGTTGGCAGTGTGGTCTATGTCTAGTCACATGTTGGCAGTGTAGTCTATGTCTATCTCACATGTTGGACAGTGTGGTCTATGTCTATCTCACATGTTGGCAGTGTGGTCTATGTCTATCTCACGTGTTGGCAGTGTGGTCTATGTCTAGTCACATGTTGGCAGTGTGGTCTATGTCTATCTCACATGTTGGCAGTGTAGTCTATGTCTATCTCACATGTTGGCAGTGTGGTCTATGTCTATCTCACATGTTGGCAGTGTAGTCTATGTCTATCTCACATGTTGGCAGTGTGGTCTATGTCTAGTCACATGTTGGCAGTGTGGTCTATGTCTATCTCACGTGTTGGCAGTGTGGTCTATGTCTAGTCACATGTTGGCAGTGTAGTCTATGTCTATCTCACATGTTGGCAGTGTGGTCTATGTCTAGTCACATGTTGGCAGTGTGGTCTATGTCTATCTCACGTGTTGGCAGTGTGGTCTATGTCTAGTCACATGTTGGTAGTGTGGTCTATGTCTATCTCACATGTTGACAGTGTAGTCTATGTCTATCTCACATGTTGGGCAGTGTGGTCTATGTCTAGTCACATGTTTGCAGTGTGGTCTATGTCTATCTCACATGTTGACAGTATAGTCTATGGTCTATCTCACATGTTGGCAGTGTGGTCTATGTCTAGTCACATGTTGGCAGTGTGGTCTATGTCTATCTCACATGATGGCAGTGTGGTCTATGTCTAGTCACATGTTGGCAGTGTGGTCTATGTCTATCTCACGTGTTGGCAGTGTGGTCTATGTCTAGTCACATGTTGGCAGTGTGGTCTATGTCTATCTCACATGTTGGCAGTGTGGTCTATGTCTAGTCACATGTTGGCAGTGTGGTCTATGTCTATCTCACGTGTTGGCAGTGTGGTCTATGTCTATCTCACATGTTGGCAGTGTGGTCTATGTCTAGTCACATGTTGGCAGTGTGGTCTATGTCTATCTCACATGTTGGCAGTGTGGTCTATGTCTATCTCACGTGTTGGCAGTGTGGTCTATGTCTAGTCACATGTTGGCAGTGTGGTCTATGTCTATCTCACATGTTGGCAGTGTGGTCTATGTCTATCTCACGTGTTGGCAGTGTGGTCTATGTCTATCTCACATGTTGGCAGTGTGGTCTATGTCTAGTCACATGTTGGCAGTGTGGTCTATGTCTATCTCACGTGTTGGCAGTGTGGTCTATGTCTATCTCACATGTTGGCAGTGTGGTCTATGTCTATCTCACGTGTTGGCAGTGTGGTCTATGTCTAGTCACATGTTGGCAGTGTGGTCTATGTCTAGTCACATGTTGGCAGTGTGGTCTATGTCTATCTCACATGTTGGCAGTGTGGTCTATGTCTATCTCACATGTTGGCAGTGTGGTCTATGTCTATCTCACGTGTTGGCAGTGTGGTCTATGTCTATCTCACATGTTGGCAGTGTGGTCTATGTCTAGTCACATGTTGGCAGTGTGGTCTATGTCTATCTCACATGTTGGCAGTGTGGTCTATGTCTATCTCACATGTTGGCAGTGTGGTCTATGTCTATCTCACGTGTTGGCAGTGTGGTCTATGTCTATCTCACATGTTGGCAGTGTGGTCTATGTCTAGTCACCTGTTGGCAGTGTGGTCTATGTCAATCTCACATGTTGGCAGTGTGGTCTATGTCTAGTTACATGTTGGCAGTGTGGTCTATGTCTAGTCACATGTTGGCAGTGTGGTCTATGTCTAGTCACATGTTGGCAGTGTGGTCTATGTCTAGTCACATGTTGGCAGTGTGGTCTATGTCAATTTCACATGTTGGCAGTGTGGTCTATGTCTAGTCACATGTTGGCAGTGTGGTCTATGTCAATCTCACATGTTGGCAGTGTGGTCTATGTCTAGTCACATGTTGGCAGTGTGGTCTATGTCAATCTCACATGTTGGCAGTGTGGTCTATGTCTAGTCACATGTTGGTAGTGTGGTCTATGTCTAGTCACATGTTGGCAGTGTGGTCTATGTCTAGTCACATGTTGGCAGTGTGGTCTATGTCTAGTCACATGTTGGCAGTGTGGTCTATGTCTATCTCACATGTTGGCAGTGTGGTCTATGTCTATCTCACATGTTGGCAGTGTGGTCTATGTCTAGTCACATGTTGGCAGTGTGGTCTATGTCTATCTCACATGTTGGCAGTGTGGTCTATGTCTAGTCACATGTTGGCAGTGTGGTCTATGTCTATCTCACATGTTGGCAGTGTGGTCTATGTCTAGTCACATGTTGGCAGTGTGGTCTATGTCTAGTCACATGTTGGTAGTGTGGTCTATGTCTATCTCACATGTTGGCAGTGTGGTCTATGTCTAGTCACATGTTGGCAGTGTGGTCTATGTCTAGTCACTGTATCCAGACATGTGGTCTATGTCTAGTCACTGTATCCAGACATGTTGTGGTCTATGTCTAGTCACTGTACCCAGACATGTTGGGGTCTATGTCTAGTCACTGTATCCAGACATGTGGTCTATGTCTAGTCACTGTATCCAGACATGTTGTGGTCTATGTCTAGTCACTGTATCCAGACATGTTGGGGTCTATGTCTAGTCACTGTATCCAGACATGCTGGGGTCTATGTCTAGTTACTGTATCCAGACATGTGGTCTATGTCTAGTCACTGTATCCAGACATGTGGTCTATGTCTAGTCACTGTATCCAGACATGTTGTGGTCTATGTCTAGTCACTGTATCCAGACATGTGGTCTATGTCTAGTCACTGTATCCAGACATGTGGTCTATGTCTAGTCACTGTATCCAGACATATGGTCTATGTCTAGTCACTGTATCCAGACATGTTGGGGTATATGTCTAGTCACTGTATCCAGACATGTGGTCTATGTCTAGTCACTATATCCAGACATGTTGTGGTCTATGTCTAGTCACTGTATCCAGACATGTTGGGGTCTATGTCTAGTCACTGTATCCAGACATGTTGTGGTCTATGTCTAGTCACTGTATCCAGACATGTTGTGGTCTATGTCTAGTCACTGTATCCAGACATGTGGTCTATGTCTAGTCACTGTATCCAGACATGTGGTCTATGTCTAGTCACTGTATCCAGACATGTTGTGGTCTATGTCTAGTCACTGTATCCAGACATGTTGGGGTCTATGTCTAGTCACTGTATCCAGACATGTTGTGGTCTATGTCTAGTCACTGTACCCAGACATGTTGGCGTCTATGTCTAGTCACTGTATCCAGACATGTGGTCTATGTCTAGTCACTGTATCCAGACATGTTGTGGTCTATGACTAATCACTGTATCCAGACATGTTGGGGTCTATGTCTAGTCACTGTATCCAGACATGTTGGGGTCTATGTCTAGTCACTGTATCCAGACATGTTGTGGTCTATGTCTAGTCACTGTATCCAGACATGTGGTCTATGTCTAGTCACTGTATCCAGACATGTTGTGGTCTATGTCTAGTCACTGTATCCAGACATGTGGTCTATGTCTAGTCACTGTATCCAGACATGTTGTGGTCTATGTCTAGTCACTGTATCCAGACATGTGGTCTATGTCTAGTCACTGTATCCAGACATGTGGTCTATGTCTAGTCACTGTATCCAGACATGTTGGGGTCTATGTCTAGTCACTGTATCCAGACATGTGGTCTATGTCTAGTCACTGTATCCAGACATGTGGTCTATGTCTAGTCACTGTATCCAGACATGTTGTGGTCTATGTCTAGTCACTGTATTCAGACATGTGGTCTATGTCTAGTCACTGTATCCAGACATGTTGTGGTCTATGTCTAGTCACTGTATCCAGACATGTTGTGGTCTATGTCTAGTCACTGTATCCAGACATGTGGTCTATGTCTAGTCACTGTATCCAGACATGTTGTGGTCTATGTCTAGTCACTGTATCCAGACATGTGGTCCATGTCTAGTCACTGTATCCAGACATGTGGTCTATGTCTAGTCACTGTATCCAGACATGTGGTCTATGTCTAGTCACTGTATCCAGACATGTGGTCTATGTCTAGTCACTGTATCCAGACATGTGGTCCATGTCTAATCACTGTATCCAGACATGTGGTCTATGTCTAGTCACTGTATCCAGACATGTGGTCTATGTCTAGTCACTGTATCCAGACATGTGGTCTATGTCTAGTCACTGTATCCAGACATGTTGTGGTCTATGTCTAGTCACTGTATCCAGACATGTGGTCTATGTCTAGCCATTGTATCCAGACATGTGGTCTATGTCTAGTCACTGTATCCAGACATGTGGTCTATGTCTAGTCACTGTATCCAGACATATGGTCTATGTCTAGTCACTGTATCCAGACATGTTGTGGTCTATGTCTAGTCACTGTATCCAGACATGTGGCCTATGTCTCTAGTCACTGTATCCAGACATGTTGTGGTCTATGTCTAGTCACTGTATCCAGGACATGTGGTCTATGTCTAGTCACTGTATCCAGACATGTTGTGGTCTATGTCTAGTCACTGTATCCAGACATGTTGGGGTCTATGTCTAGTCACTGTATCCAGACATGTTGTCTATGTCTAGTCACTGTATCCAGACATGTGGTCTATGTCTAGTCACTGTATCCAGACATGTGGTCTATGTCTAGTCACTGTATCCAGACATGTGGTCTATGTCTAGTCACTGTATCCAGACATGTGGTCTATGTCTAGTCACTGTATCCAGACATGGTGGTCTATGTCTAGTCACTGTATCCAGACATGTGGTCTATGTCTAGTCACTGTATCCAGACATGTTGTGGTCTATGTCTAGTCACTGTATCCAGACATGTGGTCTATGTCTAGTCACTGTATCCAGACATGTGGTCTATGTCTAGTCACTGTATCCAGACATGTTGTGGTCTATGTCTAGTCACTGTATCCAGACATGTTGTGGTCTATGTCTAGTCACTGTATCCAGACATGTTGTGGTCTATGTCTAGTCACTGTATCCAGACATGTTGTGGTCTATGTCTAGTCACTGTATCCAGACATGTTGTGGTCTATGTCTAGTCACTGTATCCAGACATGTTGTGGTCTATGTCTAGTCACTGTATCCAGACATGTGGTCTATGTCTAGTCACTGCATCCAGACATGTGGTCTATGTCTAGTCACTGTATCCAGACATGTGGTCTATGTCTAGTCACTGTATCCAGACATGTGGTCTATGTCTAGTCACTGTATCCAGACATGTGGTCTATGTCTAGTCACTGTATCCAGACATGTTGTGGTCTATGTCTAGTCACTGTATCCAGACATGTTGTGGTCTATGTCTAGTCACTGTATCCAGACATGTTGTGGTCTATGTCTAGTCACTGTATCCAGACATGTTGTGGTCTATGTCTAGTCACTGTATCCAGACATGTGGTCTATGTCTAGTCACTGTATCCAGACATGTGGTCTATGTCTAGTCACTGTATCCAGACATGTTGTGGTCTATGTCTAGTCACTGTATCCAGACATGTGGTCTATGTCTAGTCACTGTATCCAGACATGTGGTCTATGTCTAGTCACTGTATCCAGACATGTTGGGGTCTATGTCTAGTCACTGTATCCAGACATGTGGTCTATGTCTAGTCACTGTATCCAGACATGTGGTCTATGTCTAGTCACTGTATCCAGACATGTTGTGGTCTATGTCTAGTCACTGTATCCAGACATGTTGGGGTCTATGTCTAGTCACTGTATCCAGACATGTTGTGGTTTATGTCTAGTCACTGTATCCAGACATGTGGTCTATGTCTAGTCACTGTATCCAGACATGTGGTCTATGTCTAGTCACTGTATCCAGACATGTTGTCTATGTCTAGTCACTGTATCCAGACATGTTGTGGTCTATGTCTAGTCACTGTATCCAGACATGTGGTCTATGTCTAGACGCTCTATCCAGACATGTGGTCTATGTCTAGTCACTGTACCCAGATACAAGAGGACATGTTTTGAAAGACACACAATGAAGCCAAGAATTCAGTTAGCATTGTTTAATCATAAATCTAACCCAGAGAAACATAACAGCAAACAATCAAACATAGCTAGGTTACCATTAGTTGACACACAATTATGACAACAAATTAGGTCAGACATCACAGGTGCAGTAAGAAACAACACATGTAGAAATCATGCCAGCATGTGCAGTCATCACTTTACAACATATGTAGAAATCATGCCAGCATGTGCAGTCATCACTCTACAACACATGTAGAAATCATGCCAGCATGTGCAGTCATCACTCTACAACACATGTAGAAATCATGCCAGCATGTGCAGTCATCACTCTACAACACATTTAGAAATCATGCCAGCATGTGCAGTCATCACTTTACAACATATGTAGAAATCATGCCAGCATGTGCAGTCATCACTCTACAACACATGTAGAAATCATGCCAGCATGTGCAGTCATCACTCTACAACACATGTAGAAATCATGCCAGCATGTGCAGTCATCACTCTACAACACATTTAGAAATCATGCCAGCATGTGCAGTCATCACTCTACAACACATGTAGAAATCATGCCAGCATGTGCAGTCATCACTCTACAACACATGTAGAAATCATGCCAGCATGTGCAGTCATCACTCTACAACACATGTAGAAATCATGCCAGCATGTGCAGTCATCACTCTACAACACATGTAGAAATCATGCCAGCATGTGCAGTCATCACTCTACAACACATGTAGAAATCATGCCAGCATGTGCAGTCATCACTCTACAACACATGTAGAAATCATACCAGTATGTGCATCCAAACCCAGCACGGAGAGTCTAGTGAGGCGTGTCAAGGTGTCTCAGACTTCATGTTTATGTTGGCACCTGAAGATGAGCATAGCACAACTCTTGACACCTGGTCTATTTGCTGATGTCATGGTGAATGCATCACAAACTGGCGCAGCACATTCACAGCAGTAGTAAACTAACCGGCATACTATGCTCCTATTATTTGCACGAGTAGTTGAGAAACATGGCTCACATAGCCATCATGGAAACAGAATTGCTTGTTTAGCCATTCAGTAAACAGAAAATGGCTCATGTAACCATCCAGTACACAGAAACATGGCTCATTTAGCCATATAGGAAGCTGAGAAGCCTGGCTCATTTAGCCACGCAAGAAGCAGATTTATTTCATCATAAGTGGATGTCAACAGACAAGTGGCAAAAGTACTGTCCCCACAGGTTTATCACAACACTGCCAACAATTCCAAATAATGAGACAACTCGACTGCAAAAAGCAGTCAGACATGGAGAACCATCAGAATAAATGCAAATATGTAAACAGACATGACCACAAAGATATGGAGGCAGACGAAACCCTTTCTTTTGTGCCCGGAATGGATTTCAAAGGAAAATCAGTGAGCCACAGTGTGACTGTGGTTAGAACAGCTGCAGTGACGTGAGTGCCAGCACCACCATGACCACACGTCACAGCACGACAGATGGACACTCTCACAGGAACTCGAGCTTCTAGCAGTCTTATTTGTATACACATCTAATCTCAATCTCACTTGACAACCACTGCCATCTCATGTCATTTGATCATCACTGCAATCTCACATGATTTCATCACAAATGCCAGCTCATGTGATTTCACCACTACTGCAATCTCATGTGATTTGATCATCACTGCAATATAATGTGATTTGATAATCACTGCAATCTCGTGTGATTTAATAATCACTGCAATCTCGTGTGATTTAATAATCACTGCAATCTAATGTGACTTGATAATCATTGCAATATAATGTGATAAAATAATGCAACTTTCTAAATACAAAATTCTAGTATGATGAGTTGAATGGAACTTTCTAAATACAACAATCTAGTTTCATGAGTAGAGCAAGGACCTTTAAAATATAAAATCATGCAAATATGCAGACCATTAAGACCTGCAAACGAAAAAAAAAAAAACATTACCTGAAATGTTAAAATATGACCTTAAAATTTCAAATGACTTAAAAATCTCCAACAATAAAGATAATGATTTATTTACAAATATCTGTGTAATTGGCAAACATCAAGGTGTAACTTGAACAATACACGTGGCATCTAGCCGCATGTCTAGTACATTAGTTTAAAGTTAAATTGTACAGACTGTTTAATTAACATTCAATAGGATATTTCACAAGAATACGAGTGTGACTTTATTGACTGACCGTACCTCTGTTTCCATGTTGGCTGCCTGCAGGACAATCACATACACATAATGGGACCCAATGTCCAGACATCACTGTCATTCTCACAAGTACACCACACAATGACATACGTATGTACACAGGTACACCACACAATGACATACGTATGTACACAAATACACAACACAATGACATACATATGAACACCAAACAATGACATACATATGTACACCAAACAATGACATACATATGTACACAAATACACCAAACAATGACATACATATGTACACAAGCGCACAATCAATGACATACACATGTACATTGAACTTGTCAAATACACATTTTCTCCCGTTTCCCCTCCCAGCATGTTTTATAACAGGAAAAACTGTCAACACCAAGGGAAGAAATTGGGGAATATTTGAACACGTGAAGTCATCACAACAGAGTTCTAGAAGGTCCTCCTTGAATATTGCCCACCTATCACCACAAAGTCCTAGAAGGTCCTCCTCAAATCTTGCCCACCTATCACCACAAAGTCCTAGAAGGTCCTCCTCATATGTTGCCCACCTATCACCACAAAGTCCTAGAAGGTCCTCCTCAAATGTTGCCCACCTATCACCACAAAGTCCTAGAAGGTCCTCCTCAAATGTTGCCCACCTATCACCATAAAGTCCTAGAAGGTCCTCCTCAAATGTTGCCCACCTATCACCACAAAGTCCTAGAAGGTCATCCTCAAATGTTGCCCACCTATCATCACAAAGTCCTAGAAGGTCATCCTCAAATATTGCCCACCTATCACCACAAAGTCCTAGAAGGTCATCCTCAAATGTTGCCCACCTATCACCACAAAGTCCTAGAAGGTCCTCCTCAAATGTTGCCCACCTATCACCACAAAGTCCTAGAAGGTCCTCCTCAAATGTTGCCCACCTATCACCACAAAGTCCTAGAAGGTCCTCCTCGAATGTTGCCCATCTATCACCACAAAGTCCTAGAAGGTCATCCTCAAATATTGCCCACCTATCATCACAAAGTCCTAGAAGGTCATCCTCAAATTTTGCCCACCTACCATCACAAAGTCCTAGAAGGTCATCCTCAAATTTTGCCCACCTATCATCACAAAGTCCTAGAGGGTCCTCCTCAAATGTTGCCCACCTATCACCACAAAGTCCTAGAGGGTCCTCCTCAAATGTTGTCCAGCTATCACCACAAAGTCCTAGAAGGTCCTCCTCAAATGTTGCCCACCTATCACCACAAAGTTCTAGAAGGTCATCCTCAAATGTTGCCCACCTATCACCACAAAGTTCTAGAAGGTCATCCTCAAATGTTGCCCACCTATCACCACAAAGTCCTAGAAGGTCATCCTCAAATGTTGCCCACCTATCACCACAAAGTCCTAGAAGGTCCTCCTCAAATGTTGCCCACCTATCACCACAAAGTCCTAGAAGGTCCTCCTCAAATGTTGCCCACCTATCATCACAAAGTCCTAGATGGTCCTCCTCAAATATTGTCCAGCTATCACCACAAAGTCCTAGAAGGTCCTCCTCAAATGTTGCCCACCTATCATCACAAAGTCCTAGATGGTCCTCCTCAAATATTGTCCAGCTATCACCACAAAGTCCTAGAGGGTCCTCCTCAAATGTTGCCCACCTATCACCACAAAGTCCTAGAAGGTCATCCTCAAATGTTGCCCACCTATCTCCACAAAGTCCTAGAGGGTCCTCCTCAAATGTTGCCCACCTATCATCACAAAGTCCTAGATGGTCCTCCTCAAATATTGTCCAGCTATCACCACAAAGTCCTAGAAGGTCATCCTCAAATATTGTCCAGCTATCACCACAAAGTCCTAGAAGGTCATCCTCAAATATTGTCCAGCTATCACCACAAAGTCCTAGAAGGTCATCCTCAAATATTGTCCAGCTATCACCACAAAGTCCTAGAGGGTCCTCCTCAAATGTTGCCCACCTATCACCACAAAGTCCTAGAAGGTCATCCTCAAATGTTGCCCACCTATCTCCACAAAGTCCTAGAGGGTCCTCCTCAAATGTTGCCCACCTATCATCACAAAGTCCTAGATGGTCCTCCTCAAATATTGTCCAGCTATCACCACAAAGTCCTAGAAGGTCATCCTCAAATATTGTCCAGCTATCACCACAAAGTCCTAGATGGCCCTCCTCAAATGTTGCCCACCTATCATCACAAAGTCCTAGAGCAGTGGTTCTCAACCTTTTTTGGCCTGTGCCCCCTTTCACCATATTTTCAGAACGTCATTTCCCCCCCCCCCTTCCTATAAAAAATTTGGCCTGTGCCCCCCTTCACCGTATTTTCAGAATGTCATTCCCCCCCTTTCATATTTCCTATCTAAATATCCCCCCACCCCTACACAGTATACGTAAAAATGGAAGGTAAATTTAATAACATATACTAAGACAAGTCTAGACATCCACATAAAACATGATTTATGGGTCTACTTACTTTATAAAATGAATTTTAGAAGGATGAGACGTACATAACTGTAAAGTATGAAGGGAAAAACAATATCAAGTAATCGGTTCTTGTATTAACGCGATCTTGAAATGGTCTTCATTCCCCCCTTGGGGGGAATTCCCCACCGGTTGAGAACCACTGTCCTAGAGGGTCCTCCTGAAATGTTGCCACTTATTAGTAAAAATGTATTATTCTGCGCCTCAGAACAGGGCACAATAGATTACGCAACCACATGTATACAAAATTCAAGATTGGTAAAACAGCCATGTGCACATGTGGATTGGCATCGCCAGACAGCAGAGCACATACTCCAAGACTGCCCAAAATATAACATATCTAGGCAAACCTTCTGGCCTAGAGAGACGACAGTGGAAGATAAACTCTATGGACCGCTGTGTGAACTGAAGACAGTTCAATTCATACAAGAGACAGCATTGCAGTTATAGACATATTTCAAGCGAACGAAAGACGTAAAAATGTTACCAATCTTGCAGACTAATGAATATTCTGTTTCACACCAGAGTACACTTTGTAGATTTGCAAACACCTGGCCATCGACCACGCCATGGACAACACTGACCACATGTTCTAGGCCTCGACAGAGTTCTACACCTGTTGTCTCAAGATGAGTGATTGTTGTTGGCAGACAAACTAATGCTAACAAACAGCAACCTGTAGACTGTGATCATCGAAGCTTCATCGTCGCTGAAACTGCCAACAGCCGTCTCAATGCCACTGTACCTAATGAAGCAATCAAATGCCGCTAGGCACCAGGTGTTCTGGAAGCAGAGTCACCAAGGGACAATTTCTTTGAGCGTGTCAATGCATCCACTGTTGCTGAAATACTGCCCCTTTACTGCATCACCCTGCAGCTGTCATGGGCCAGTCTTCAGAGGTGACCATCATTTGGTTGTGGGCAGGTTCAGCTTAGGTCCAGATAGATAACCCTTCCTTCATCTGTTTTTGATACCGAACCCAGCCCCAGTTCTGTGTCACTGAAATGTGACTCCTTGCAGGAACACACGTTTTTCACTGGGTCAGGAAATCATGTACACAGCCTGTCATTATCACATTTGGTTTGGTGGAACCAAGCACATAAAAATGTCAAAATAGGATCTAAAAATGTCAAAATAGGATCTAAAAAGACAGAATGGGATCTAAAAATGCTGAGATGTGACCGAATCCCAAATAAGGCTGAGATATGCACTTACATGCCAAACAACAACCATCTAACGTTAATTATAGTATGTTAACACATACATAAAATAACTTTTTAATGACAATAAGGACCCCCAAAGGTCCTAAAATGCCTTGCTCTTGTGAAGAGTTAACCACACATTTATAATTGCCAGAATTTTGTGTGAGAACACAACAGAATCTACAATGACCACAATCTAATGTGACATGTTATGCAGAAATCTACAATACACTGACATGATTGCCTTCAATACACTGACATGAAATACAATGTAATCAAATTCCAATAAAAATCAATAAAAATGAAAACACATTTGACTGTCAAAGATTGGAGCCTATATCTCCTGTCATTTATCTGGGACAACTAGTCAACTGGTGGCAACAACTTGCAGTTGACAACACTGAAACAAGCAGTGCAAACTATCATAAACATCAATAACAAATGTGTTCCTTTTACAGACAAACAAATCTTCACACACAGCACATATACCAACCATCAAACCTGCATTCACTGTGGTTACAATATGTTTCTAACCATCAATCAAACAATATCAAAGATAAAGATCCAGAGATCACATGTATCATGTCTGTTTCTCTTGGTGATCGTATCTGAGACATACAATCTGACATTGCATCTCACGCAGGTAATATATTCAATCATGTTTCTGGGAATACACAAACAGTACGAGCACAATTCTACACTATTTGTTAAAACATGACATCTGACTTTAGAAAATGTCCTGGCAAGTCCAAGCTGGCCACTGTGATACTGACCACACTGAGTGCCAAATAGTCCACCAGAATTAGAAGCTAGCGTCCCAGATGTGTACAAGTGTCCTTAACGCCCAGGGTAGATATGGTCGTAGAGTTTTGATGTGGCATCTAGTCCCAGACTGCATGTACTGGGTGACATCTGCTGTCCGTTGCAGCTCCTGCTGTGTGGCTCAGAGCTCAAGAGTCCAGGTGGATCTGTGTCCAGCCCCACAGAGGAGGGCACAGATTTGTAGGATGTGCTGTGCAGATTAAGGGTCAATGTGCAGTCAGAGGTGTGTTATAGGTCGAGGCAACAGATGTGTGCTCACAGTGTCCTTTCTAATAGTAGTGCTTGCTGGTGATGCACGGATGGATGACGTTGCCCAACTCACTGCTTCTCACACTGTGTATTAGTTCTGTGCACGGATGGATGACGTTGCCCAACTCACTGCTTCTCACACTGTGTATTAGTTCTGTGCACGGATGGATGACGTTGCCCAACTCACTGCTTCTCACACTGTGTATTAGTTCTGTGCACGGATGGACGACGTTGCCCAACTCACTGCTTCTCACACTGTGTATTAGTTCTGTGCACGGATGGATGACGTTGCCCAACTCACTGCTTCTCTCACTGTGTATTAGTTCTGTGCACGGATGGATGACATTGCCCAACTCACTGCTTCTCACACTGTGTATTAGTTCTGTGCACGGATGGATGACGTTGCCCAACTCACTGCTTCTCACACTGTGTATTAGTTCTGTGCACGGATGGATGACGTTGCCCAACTCACTGCTTCTCAAACTGTGTATTAGTTTTGTGGCTTATTTATGAGGCAGGGTGTTGCTGTACAGGTTGTCTGCAGCCACATGTGGCTAGTATGTCAGCTTTCTCACGACCTTGTTGCCAATGAGATGGAATCCACATACAGTCATGTTTGAGAGAGAGAGAGACATGGGACATCAGATGTGGTGTGTCTTGTATCAAGGGACCCCTGGCTGCCAGTAGACAATGCATGATGGATCCACAGCCAGTAAGGTTGACAGTGTCATTGAATGATTGACATGTCCAACACTTATCACAATTCCTCTCACTAAAGTGCAGTGTCATCAGCCATTTCTCTGATAATTTGGTCATTTCTCTGCCTTCACTGAATTGTTCAAAGGTATATTGTGACAGAGCTAGCTAGCACCATAGACTCACTTGTCAGTGTCATCAGCCATTTCTCTGATAGTTTGGTCATTTCTCTGCCTTCACTGAATTGTTCAAAGGTATATTGTGACAGAGCTAGCTAGCACCATAGACTCACTTGTCAGTGTCATCAACCATTTCTCTGATAGTTTGGTCATTTCTCTGTCTTCACTGAGTTGATCAAAGGTATATTGCGACAGAGCTAGCTAGCATCATAGACTCACTTGTCAGTGTCATCAGCCATTTCTCTGATAGTTTGGTCATTTCTCTGTCTTCACTGAGTTGATCAAAGGTATATTGCGACAGAGCTAGCTAGCACCATAGACTCACTTGTCAGTGTCAGTCACAGCCTAGCTTTCCATCTGGTCGGCTGTCACAGTCTTTGCAGTCCAACGTCCTGTGTCATCAGCTGTTCCCCTTGCTGCAACATTTGAGCTCTGTTGTACTGTGGCTGCAACATTTGAGCTCTGTTGTACTGTGGCTGCAACCCTTGAGCTCTGTTGTACTGTGGCTGCAACATTTGAGCTCTGTTGTACTGTGGCTGCAACCCTTGAGCTCTGTTGTACTGTGGCTGCAACATTTGAGCTCTGTTGTACTGTGGCTGCAACCCTTGAGCTCTGTTGTACTGTGGCTGCAACATTTGAGCTCTGTTGTACTGTGGCTACAACACTTAAGCTCTGTTGTAGTGTGGCTGCAACCCCCGAGCTCTGTTGTACTGTGGCTGCAACATTTGAGCTCTGTTGTACTGTGGCCGCAACACTTAAGCTCTGTTGTAGTGTGGCTGCAACCCTCGAGCTCTGCTGTAACATTGCTGCAACACTGCTGATCTCTGCTGTATTCCCGCTGCAAGACTGCTGTTCTCTCTTGTATTCCCGCTGGTTAACAACATTGCTCTGAGTATGTGTGGTCTGATGTTTTAACAGATCACTGATGTGAGGAAACTCCTCACCACACACCCCACATTTGTGGGGTACCTTCTCCATATGTGTTCTCTTGTGTGTGGTCAGATTACTGCGGTGATGGAACTCTGCCCCACACACATCACACATGAAAGCCTTCTGGCCTGTGTGGATGCGTTGGTGTGAGGTGAGGTTACTCCTATGGTTGAACTCCACCCCACACACATCACACCTGTACGGTTTCTCCCCTGTGTGGATCCGCTGGTGGGAAGTCAGATTACTTCTATGGCTGAAGTCAGCTCCACATATTTCACATTTGTACGGCTTCTCTCCCGTGTGAATTCTGTGGTGAGAAGTCAGGTTGCTCCTGTGGCTGAACTCTACCCCGCACACATCACATTTGTAAGGTTTCTCCCCAGTGTGGATCCTTCGATGTATGGTCACACTGCTCTTCTGATTAAACCCTACGTCACAGATGTCACACTTATATGGCTTCTCTTCTGTGTGAATTCTGATATGTCGATTGAGGCTAAACTTATAATTAAATTCCAAATGACATATAGCACATGTATATGGCTTCTCTCCTGTGTGTATTCGGAGGTGTCTGTTCAAATCACTAACTTGACGAAAGCCCATGCTGCAAACATCACAAATGTATGGCTTCTCCCCAGTATGTATGCGCTTGTGGCCAGTCAAGCCACTACTATACTTGAATGCCATGCTACAGATGTCACATTTGTATGGCCGCTCCCCTGTGTGGATTCTCCTGTGACCACTGAGTCCACTGCTATACTTAAACAGTGCCCCACAGATGGCACACTTGTAGGGCCTCTCGCCGGTGTGCATGCGATGGTGCTTCATAAGGCCACTCTTCAGGTGGAAGGCCACCCCACAGGTGTCACACTTGAACGGCCTCTCTCCAGAGTGCTTCTTCTTGTGTCGGGTCAGGTCACTGTTGCGAGTGAACTCTGAACCACAGATGTCACACTTGTGAGGCTTCTTCTTGAGGCTGACTTGAGCACCAGGTCCAGAAATGTCTGCGGCCCCACCGGGCAGGCCAGGGCCTTCTGTGTCCCCATAACATTCCATCTCTAATACTTTCTCCTGCTGCAAGTCCATACTGACTTCTGCCTTCTGATGTGCCAGCGTCTTCTTCCCAGTGTCAACCTCTCCCTTCAGAGGCAGCGGCGTGTTCTCCCCAGTGTTAATGTCGCCCCTCAGACGTAGCAGCGTGTTGGCTGCCGATGTTGCCACACTGACAGCACCTAGAGAGGACAGAAACAAACAAAACAATATCAACACTGACAGACTGTTGTCGCAATGTAGTAGCAATGCTGGCACAAGGCTGTCAGACTAAGTATTCAACACACACTCCTGTACAGGATTATCAGGTGAGAAGCCCTGCTCTATTTCTGGCAGTTATTGCCTTCTCTAATGCAGATCGCTTGTTTCGTGTCTCTAGATCAGCGTTTCCCAACCTTTTTTGTGCTATGTCCCACCTAAGCCTTTCTAACTTTCTTATGCCCCCCCCCCTCCCCCACATTACATACATATTATTTTTAATATTCAAAAATTGAAATGTTCACTAAAGAAACTTGAATGATAGGTTTTAGGAAGAAATCAATAGGGAATTATTGAGCAAACACAGTATTCCAATACACACACAGCAAACACACCATTTTCAAAAGATATAATGGAGAACTGAAATTCAAGTACAAAATAATTTTAATGAAAGATTTTTCTATATCATTTTAATTATTAGTAATTATTTATTATTTAAATTTAGTGAGATAGTTGCGCTTGATGCTTGCTGCATACTGCAAAGAGATATTATGTCAGGTTCCAATTTAGTTAACTTCAGACTCAAGTCTGCCCATTTTGTTATATCCAGCCGATTTCTTCCATTTTCGAATTGCCGCCCTTAACAATCGAATTGCCCCCCTGTGGGGTGTGAGCCCCGCGTTGGGAAACACTGCTCTAGATGATGGAGGCCTGGTTGTGAGCTCATTCCAACAGCAACACAAGTGGTTGTAATCTGCCGGGAACCATGGGTGGAAGATGTCTTTTGGGGAATATATAGACATGGGAGGTTATACCAGCCAGTATAGTATAACCTTGGGAGGATATATCAGCCAGTATAGTACAGATGGGAGGATATACCAGCCAGTATACTACAGATGGGAGGATATACCAGCCAGTATAGTACAGATGGAAGGATATACCAGTCAGTATAGTATAGATGGGAGGATATACAAGCCAGTATAGTACAGATGGAAGGATATACCAGTCAGTAAAGTACAGATGAAAGGATATACCAGCCAATATAGTATAGATGGGAGGATATACCAGCCAGTATAGTATAACCTTTGGAGGATATATCAGCCAGTATAGTATAGATGGGAGGATATACCAGCCAGTATTAAAAAAAATAGTATAGATGGGAGGATATACCAGCCAGTATAGTATAGATGGGAGGATATACCAGCCAGTATAGTATAGATGGGAGGATATACCAGCCAGTATAGTATAGATGGGAGGTTATACCAGCCAGTATAGTATAACCTTGGGAGGACATATCAGCCAGTATAGTATAGATGGGAGGATATACCAGCCAGTATAGTATAGATGGGAGGATATACCAGCCAGTATAGTATAGATGGGAGGATATATCAGCCAGTATAGCATAGATGGGAGGATATACCAGCCAGTATAGCATAGATGGGAGGATATACCAGCCAGTATAGTACAGATGGGAGGATATACCAGCCAGTATAGTACAGATGGGAGGATATACCAGCCAGTATAGTATAGATGGGAGGATATACCAGCCAGTATAGTATAGATGGGAGGATATACCAGCCAGTATAGTATAGATGGGGGGATATACCAGCCAGTATAGTATAGATGGGAGGATATACCAGCAGTATAGTATAGATGGGAGGATATACCAGCCAGTATAGTACAGATGGGAGGATATACCAGCCAGTATAGTACAGATGGAAGGATATACCAGTCAGTAAAGTACAGATGGAAGGATATACCAGTCAGTAAAGTACAGATGGAAGGATATACCAGCCAGTATAGTATAGATGGGAGGATATACCAGCCAGTATAGTATAGATGGAAGGATATACCAGTCAGTATAGTACAGATGGAAGGATATACCAGCCAGTATAGCATAGATGGAAGGATATACCAGCCAGTAAAGTACAGATGGGAGGATATACCAGCCAGTATAGTACAGATGGGAGGATATATCAGTCAGTATAGTATAGATGGAAGGATATACCAGCCAGTATAGTACAGATGGTAGGATATACCAGTCAGTATACATACAACCATGGTAGGATATACCAGTCAGTATACATACAACCATGGTAGGATATACCAGTCAGTGTATGTACATACAACCATGGTAGGATATACCAGTCAGTGTATGTACATACAACCATGGTAGGATATACCAGTCAGTATATGTACATACAACCATGGTAGGATATACCAGTCAGTGTATGTACATACAACCATAGTAGGATATACCAGTCAGTATATGTACATACAACCGTGGTAGGATATACCAGTCAGTATACATACAGCCATGGTAGGTTATACCAGTCAGTATATGTACATACAACCATGGTAGGATATACCAGTCAGTATACATACAACCATGGAAGGATATACTGGTCAGTATATGTGCATACAACCATGGAAGGATATATCAGTCAGTATATATACAACAATGGTAGGATATACCGGTCAGTATATGTACATACAGCCATGGAAGGATACACCAGTCAGTATATGTACATACAACCATGGTAGGATATATCAGTCAGTATACATACAACCATGGAAGGATATACCAGTCAGTATATGTACATACAGCCATGGAAGGATATATCAGTCAGTATATGTACATACAACCATGGAAGGATATACTAGTCAGTATACATACAACCATGGTAGGATATACCAGTCAGTATATGTACATACAACCATGGAAGGATATACCAGTCAGTATATGTACATACAACCATGGAAGGATATACCAGTCAGTATACATACAACCATGGTAGGATATACCAGTCAGTATATGTACATACAACCATGGTAGGATATACCAGTCAGTATATGTACATACAACCATGGTAGGATATACCAGTCAGTATATGTACATACAACCATGGAAGGATATACCAGTCAGTATATGTACATACAACCATGGTAGGATATATCAGTCAGTATATGTACATACAACCATGGTAGGATATACCAGTCAGTATATGTACATACAACCATGGAAGGATATACCAGTCAGTATATGTACATACAACCATGGTAGGATATACCGGTCAGTATATGTACATACAACCATGGAAGGATATACCAGTCAGTATACATACAACCATGGAAGGATATATCAGTCAGTATATGTACATACAGCCATGGTAGGATATACCAGTCAGTATATGTACATACAACCATGGAAGGATATACCAGTCAGTATATGTACATACAACCATGGTAGGATATACCAGTCAGTATATGTACATACAACCATGGAAGGATATATCAGTCAGTATATGTACATACAACCATGGAAGGATATATCAGTCAGTATATGTACATACAACCATGGAAGGATATACCAGTCAGTATATGTACATACAACCATGGTAGGATATACCAGTCAGTATACATACAACCATGGTAGGATATACCAGTCAGTATACATACAACCATGGTAGGATATACCAGTCAGTATACATACAACCATGGTAGGATATACCAGTCAGTATACATACAACCATGGTAGGATATACCAGTCAGTATTTGTACATACAGCCATGGTAGGATATACCAGTCAGTATATGTACATACAACCATGGAAGGATATATCAGTCAGTATATGTACATACAACCATGGTAGGATATACCAGTCAGTATATGTACATACAACCATGGTAGGATATACCAGTCAGTATATGTACATACAACCATGGAAGGATATATCAGTCAGTATATGTACATACAACCATGGAAGGATATACCAGTCAGTATATGTACATACAACCATGGTAGGATATACCAGTCAGTATACATACAACCATGGTAGGATATACCAGTCAGTATTTGTACATACAGCCATGGGAGGATATACTAGTCAGTATACATATAGCCATGGTAGGATATACCAGTCAGTATATGTACATACAACCATGGAAGGATATACCAGTCAGTATACATACAACCATGGTAGGATATACCAGTCAGTATACATACAACAATGGTAGGATATACCAGTCAGTATATGTACATACAACCATGGAAGGATATATCAGTCAGTATATATACAACCATGGTAGGATATACCAGTCAGTATATGTACATACAACCATGGAAGGATATATCAGTCAGTATACATACAACCATGGAAGCATATATCAGTCAGTATATGTACATACAGCCATGGTAGGATATACCAGTCAGTATATGTACATACAACCATGGAAGGATATACCAGTCAGTATATGTACATATAACCATGGAAGGATATACCAGTCAGTATACATACAGCCATGGTAGGATATACCAGTCAGTATACATACAACCATGGTAGGATATACCAGTCAGTATATGTACATACAACCATGGAAGGATATACCAGTCAGTATATGTACATACAACCATGGAAGGATACACTAGTCAGTATATGTACATACAACCATGGTAGGATATACCAGTCAGTATATGTACATACAACCATGGAAGGATATATCAGTCAGTATATATACAACCATGGTAGGATATACCAGTCAGTATATGTACATACAACCATGGTAGGATATACCAGTCAGTATATGTACATACACCATGGTAGGATATACCAGTCAGTATATGTACATACAACCATGGAAGGATATATCAGTCAGTATATATACAACCATGAAGGATAATACCAGTCAGTATATGTACATACAACCATGAAGGATATACCAGTCAGTATAGGTACATACAACCATGAAGGATATTACAAGTCAGTAATATGTACATACAACCATGGTAGGATATACCAGTCAGTATATGTACAACCATGGAAGGATATATCAGTCAGTATACATACAACCATGGAAGGATATACCAGTCAGTATACATACAACCATGGTAGGATATACCAGTCAGTATATGTACATACAACCATGGAAGGATATACCAGTCAGTATACATACAACCATGGTAGGATATACCAGTCAGTATATGTACATACAACCATGGTAGGATATACCAGTCAGTATACATACAACCATGGAAGGATATACCAGTCAGTATATGTACATACAGCCATGGTAGGATATACCAGTCAGTATATGTACATACAACCATGGTAGGATATACCAGTCAGTATACATACAACCATGGAAGGATATACCAGTCAGTATATGTACATACAGCCATGGTAGGATATACCAGTCAGTATATGTACATACAACCATGGTAGGATATACCAGTCAGTATATGTACATACAACCATGGTAGGATATACCAGTCAGTATATGTACATACAACCATGGTAGGATATACCAGTCAGTATATGTACATACAACCATGGTAGGATATACCAGTCAGTATATGTACATACAACCATGGTAGGACATACCAGTCAGTATATGTACATACAACCATGGAAGGATATATCAGTCAGTATACGTACATACAACCATGGTAGGATATACCAGTCAGTATACATACAACCATGGAAGGATATACCAGTCAGTATACATACAACCATGGAAGGATATATCAGTCAGTATACATACAACCATGGAAGGATATACCAGTCAGTATATGTACATACAACCATGGAAGGATATATCAGTCAGTATACATACAACCATGGAAGGATATATCAGTCAGTATACATACAACCATGGAAGGATATACCAGTCAGTATACATACAACCATGGTAGGATATACCAGTCAGTATATGTACATACAACCATGGAAGGATATACCAGTCAGTATACATACAACCATGGTAGGATATACCAGTCAGTATATGTACATACAACCATGGAAGGATATACCAGTCAGTATATGTACATACAACCATGGAAGGATATACCAGTCAGTATATGTACATACAACCATGGTAGGATATACCAGTCAGTATACATACAACCATGGAAGGATATACCAGTCAGTATACATACAACCATGGAAGGATATACCAGTCAGTATATGTACAGACAGTGTGTCTTGGGTCACATTCTGACAGTAAAACTTGATGAGTTTGGTGTTACATGTACTATTATTTGCTGTCCAGCTGTTTCTGTTTTTCACATACACTGAACTTGATTGGATACATTTTAACCCTTTACAGGGCAGAGCGGCCATTAACGGACGATCACTTAAACGAGCATAGCGGCCATTTACGTCCGATACTATTATGCATTGTTAAAACGCGATCTCTCGGCTTTCCGACACTTTCGACGGCTACTTTCGCCGACAGCTTGACAACGTGGCCGCCATTTGTAAACGCGATAGTATGAATTTGAACGGACTTTTTTTGATAGTTTTCGGGATTTTTACGCTGTTTTTCAAAATGGATTTCGGCGATTCTTCAAGTGATAGCCGAGATTTCGCTAGGTTCAATTTAAATGACATTAAAGGGCACGAAGTTGACTATTAATCGGAGCTAGATATCAGTGCAAAGCGTTACTTTGCATTAGCAGTCTGAGTCGGACTTTAAAGAAAGTGATTATGATTCTGAAAATGTGTTTGTAAATTGCCGTATAGATGACGGAAAATCACAAACAACATGCTGTATTTCGTAAATATTTGTGTTCATATATGGATCACCAACAACAATCACGTGAGTAACATATTCTGCATGCTTTTCCCTTCCTTGTGTTGTTTATTTAACTAAAATCGGTTGACTAACACCTTATTTGTGATGTTTTTACTAACGCGACCCGAAATGTTACCAAACCTGAAAAAATCTTGCCCGTTCAGGGCTAAAAAACGGACAAGCGTCTGCCCTGTAAAGGGTTAAGACAACAAAGAATGAGAACGTGTCGTATAACAGCAACAAAGATACCGCTGGGAGCAGACTGTGACACAAATCATCAATCACAAGAGGCATATTTCAAGAAAAGACTTTTAAAAGTGATACGTAAAAGAGGCACAACCAATACATTTGATGTACCATTTTAATATAACATTAAATTAAACAAATCCAAAGTGCTGAAGGTAGTACAAGAAGGCATGACTCCAGGCGAGCTAGCCACACAGATGACAGACATGCTCATCTCATCTCATCAAGACTAAACATGACTCCAGGCGAGCTAGCCACACAGGATGACAGACAGTCTCATCTATCTCATCAAGACTAAACATGACTCCAGGAGAGCTAGCCACACAGATGACAGACATTCTCATCTCATCAAGACTACATGACTCCAGGCGAGCTAGCCACACAGATGACAGACATTCTCATCTCATCAAGACTAAACATGACTCCAGGCGAGCTAGCCACACAGATGACAGACATTCTCATCTCATCAAGACTAAACATGACTCCAGGGCGAGCTAGCCACACAGATGACAGACTTCTCATCTCATCAAGACTAAACATGACTCCAGGTCGAGCTAGCCACACAGATGACAGACATTCTCATCATATCATCAAGACTAAAACAGGACTCCAGGCGAGCTAGCCACACAGATGACAGACATTCTCTCTCATCTCATCAAGACTAAAAATGACTCCAGGCGAGCTCAGCCACACAGATGACAGACATTCTCATCTCATCAAGACTAAACATGACTCCAGGCGAGCTAGCCACACAGATGACAGACATTCTCATCTCATCAGACTAAACATGACTCAGGCGAGCTAGCACACAGATGACAGACATTCTCATCTCATCAAGACTAACATGACTCCAGGCGAGCTAGCCACACAGATGACAGACATTCTCATCTCATCAGACTAAACATGACTCCAGGCGAGCTAGCCACACAGATGACAGACATTCTCATCTCATCAAGACTAAACATGACTCCAGGCGAGCTAGCCCCACAGATGACAGACATTCTCATCTCATCAAGACTAAACATGACTCCAGGCGAGCTAGCCACACAGATGACCAGCCATTCTCATCCTCATCAAGACTAAACATGACTCCAGGTGAGCTAGCCACACAGATGCAGACATTCTCATCTCATCAAGACTAAACATGACTCCAGGCGAGCTAGCCACACAGATGACAGACATTCTCATCTCATCAAGACTAAACATGACTCCAGGCGAGCTAGCCACACAGAGTGACAGACATTCTCATCTCATCAAGACTAAACATGACTCCAGGCGAGCTAGCCACACAGGTGACAGACATTCTCATCTCATCAAGACTAAACATGACTCCAGGCGAGCTAGCCACACAGGTGACAGACATTCTCATCTCATCAAGACTAAACATGACTCCAGGCGAGCTAGCCACACAGGTGACAGACATTCTCATCTCATCTCATCAAGACTAAACATGACTCCAGGTGAGCTAGCCACACAGGTGACAGACATTCTCATCTCATCTCATCAGACTAAACATGACTCCAGCGGAGCTAGCCACACAGATGACAGACATTCTCATCTCATCAAGACTAAACATGACTCCAGGTGAGCTAGCCACACAGATGACAGACATTCTCATCTCATCAAGACTAAACATGACTCCAGGCGAGCTAGCCACACAGATGACAGACATTCTCATCTCATCAAGACTAAACATGACTCCAGGTGAGCTAGCCACACAGATGACAGACATTCTCATCTCATCAAGACTAAACATGACTCCAGGCGAGCTAGCCACACAGATGACAGACATTCTCATCTCATCAAGACTAAACATGACTCCAGGCGAGCTAGCCACACAGGATGACAGACATTCTCATCTCATCAAGACTAAACATGACTCCAGGCGAGCTAGCCACACAGGATGACAGACATTCTCATCTCATCAAGACTAAACATGACTCCAGGCGAGCTAGCCACACAGGTGACAGACATTCTCATCTCATCAAGACTAAACATGACTCCAGGCGAGCTAGCCACACAGGTGACAGACATTCTCATCTCATCAAGACTAAACATGACTCCAGGCGAGCTAGCCACACAGATGACAGACATTCTCATCTCATCAAGACTAAACATGACTCCAGGCGAGCTAGCCACACAGATGACAGACATTCTCATCTCATCAAGACGAAAACATGACTCCAGGTGAGCATAGCCACACAGGTGACAGACATTCTCATCTCATCAAGACTAAACATGACTCCAGGCGAGCTAGCCACACAGATGAACAGACATTCTCTATCTCATCAAGACTAAACCTGACTCCAGGCCGAGCTCGCCACACAGATGACAGACATTCTCATCTCATCTCATCAAGACTAACATGACTCCAGGCGAGCTAGCCACACAAGGTGACAGACATTCTCATCTCATCAAGACTAAACATGACTCCAGGCGGAGCTAGCCACACAGATGATCAGACATTCTCATCTCACTCATCAGACTAAACATGACTCCAGGCGAGCTAGCCAACAGATGACAGACATTCTCATCTCATCATCAAGACTAAACATGACTCCAGGCGAGCTAGCCACACAGATGGACAGACATTCTCATCTCATCAAGACTAAACATGACTCCAGGCGAGCTAGCCACACAGATGACAGACATTCTCATCTCATCAAGACTAAACATGACTCCAGGCGAGCTAGCCACACAGATGACAGACATTCTCATCTCATCTCATCAAGACTAAACATGACTCCAGGCGAGCTAGCGACACAGATGACAGACATTCTCATCTCATCAAGACTAAACATGACTCCAGGCGAGCTAGCCACACAGGTGACAGACATCTTCTCATCTCATCAAGAACTAAACATGACTCCAGGCGAGCTAGCCACACAGATGACAGACAATTCTCATCTCATCAAGACTAAACATGACTCCAGGCGAGCTAGCCACACAGATGACAGACATTCTCATCTCATCAAGACTAAACATGACTCCAGGCGAGCTAGCCACACAGATGACAGACATTCTCATCTCATCAAGACTAAACATGACTCCAGGCGAGCTAGCCACACAGATGACAGACATTCTCATCTCATCAAGACTAAACATGACTCCAGGCGAGCTAGCCACACAGATGACAGACAGTCTCATCTCATCAAGACTAAACATGACTCCAGGCGAGCTAGCCACACAGGTGACAGACATTCTCATCTCATCAAGACTAAACATGACTCCAGGCGAGCTAGCCACACAGGTGACAGACATTCTCATCTCATCAAGACTAAACATGACTCCAGGCGAGCTAGCCACACAGGTGACAGACATTCTCATCTCATCAAGACTAAACATGACTCCAGGCGAGCTAGCCACACAGGTGACAGACATTCTCATCTCATCAAGACTAAACATGACTCCAGGCGAGCTAGCCACACAGATGACAGACATTCTCATCTCATCAAGACTAAACATGACTCCAGGCGAGCTAGCCACACAGATGACAGACATTCTCATCTCATCAAGACTAAACATGACTCCAGGTGAGCTAGCCACACAGTGACAGACATTCTCATCTCATCAAGACTAAACATGACTCCAGGCGAGCTAGCCACACAGAGGACAGACATTCTCATCTCATCAAGACTAAACATGACTCCAGGCGAGCTAGCCACACAGGTGACAGACATTCTCATCTCATCAAGACTAAACATGACTCCAGGCGAGCTAGCCACACAGATGACAGACATTCTCATCTCATCAAGACTAAACATGACTCCAGGCGAGCTAGCCACACAGGTGACAGACATTCTCATCTCATCATCAGACTAAACATGACTCCAGGCTGAGCTAGCCACACAGGTGACAGACATTCTCATCTCATCAAGACTAAACATGACTCCAGGCGAGCTAGCCACACAGTGACAGACATTCTCATCTCATCTCATCAAGACTAAACATGACTCCAGGTGAGCTAGCCACACAGATGACAGACATTCTCATCTCATCAAGACTAAACATGACTCCAGTGAGCTAGCCACACAGATGACAGACATTCTCATCTCATCAAGACTAAACATGACTCCAGGCGAGCTAGCACACAGATGACAGACATTCTCATCTCATCAAGACTAAACATGACTCCAGGTGAGCTAGCCACACAGATGACAGACATTCTCATCTCATCAAGACTAAACATGACTCCAGGCGAGCTAGCCACACAGATGACAGACATTCTCATCTCATCAAGACTAAACATGACTCCAGGCGAGCTAGCCACACAGATGACAGACATTCTCATCTCATCAAGACTAAACATGACTCCAGGCGAGCTAGCCACACAGATGACAGACATTCTCATCTCATCAAGACTAAACATGACTCCAGGCGAGCTAGCCACACAGATGACAGACATTCTCATCTCATCAAGACTAAACATGACTCCAGGCGAGCTAGCCACACAGGTGACAGACATTCTCATCTCATCAAGACTAAACATGACTCCAGGCGAGCTAGCCACACAGATGACAGACATTCTCATCTCATCCAAGACTAAACATGACTCCAGGGCGAGCTACCACACAGATGACAGACATCTCTCTCATCTCATCAAGACTAAAACATGACTCCAGGCGAGCTAGCCACACAGATGACAGACATTCTCATCTCATCAAGACTAAACATGACTCCAGGTGAGCTAGCCCAAACAGATGACAGGATATTCTCATCTCATCAAGACTAAACAGTGACTCCGGCGAGCTAGCCACAACAGATGACAGACATTCTCAATCTCATCAAGACTAAACAGTGACTCCAGGGCGAGCTAGCCACACAGATGACAGCACATTCTCATCTCCTCATCAAGACTAAACATGACTCAAGAGCGAGCTAGCCACAGCAGGTGCAGATATTCTTGCGAGCTTGCGATCATCAGAACTAAACATGACTCCAGGCGAGCTAGCCAACAACAGGTGACAGACATTCTCATCTCATCAAGACTAAACCTGACTCCAGGCGAGCTAGCCACACAGGATGACAGACATTCTCATCTCATCAAAGACGAAAACATGACTCCTCCAGGCGAGCTAGCCACAACAGATGAGAGCATTCTCATCTCATCACGACTAAACATGACTCCAGGCGAGCTAGCCAACACAGGTGACAGACATTCTCATCTCATCAAGACTAAACATGACTCCAGGCGAGCTAGCCACACAGATGAAGACATTCTCATCTCATCAAGACTAAACATGACTCCAGGCGAGCTAGCCACACAGGTGACAGACATTCTCATCTCATCAAGACTAAACATGACTCCAGGCGAGCTAGCCACACAGATGACAGACATTCTCATCTCATCAAGACTAAACATGACTCCCAGGCGAGCTAGCCACACAGAGTGACAGACATCTCATCTCAATCATAGACTAAACATGACTCCAGGCGAGCTAGCCCACAGAGTGACAGAACATTCTCATCTCATCAAGACTAAACATGACTCCAGGCGAGCTAGCCACACAGGTGACAGACATTCCATCTCATCTCATCAAGACTAAACATGACTCCAGGCGAGCTAGCCACACAGATGACAGACATTCTCATCTCATCAAGACTAACATGACTCCAGGCGAGCTAGCCACACAGGTGACAGACATTCTCATCTCATCAAGACTAAACATGACTCCAGGCGAGCTAGCCACACAGGTGACAGACATTCTCATCTCATCAAGACTAAACATGACTCCAGGTGAGCTAGCCACACAGGTGACAGACATTCTCATCTCATCAAGACTAAACATGACTCCAGCGAGCTAGCCACACAGGTGACAGACATTCTCATCTCATCAAGACTAAACATGACTCCAGGTGAGCTAGCCACACAGGTGACAGACATTCTCATCTCATCAAGACTAAACATGACTCCAGGCGAGCTAGCCACACAGATGACAGACATTCTCATCTCATCAAGACTAAACATGACTCCAGGCGAGCTAGCCACACAGATGACAGACATTCTCATCTCATCTCATCAAGACTAAACATGACTCCAGGCGAGCTAGCCACACAGATGACAGACATTCTCATCTCATCAAGACTAAACATGACTCCAGGCGAGCTAGCCACACAGATGACAGACATTCTCATCTCTCATCAAGACTAAACATGACTCCAGGCGAGCTAGCACACAGATGACAGACATTCTCATCTCATCAAGATAAACATGACTCCAGGCGAGCTAGCCACACAGATGACAGACATTCTCATCTCATCAAGACTAAACATGACTCCAGGCGAGCTAGCCACACAGATGACAGACATTCTCATCTCATCAAGACTAAACATGACTCCAGGCGAGCTAGCCACACAGATGACAGACATTCTCATCTCATCAAGACTAAACATGACTCCAGGCGAGCTAGCCACACAGATGACAGACATTCTCATCTCATCAAGACTAAACATGACTCCAGGCGAGCTAGCCACACAGGTGACAGACATTCTCATCTCATCAAGACTAAACATGACTCCAGGCGAGCTAGCCACACAGATGACAGACATTCTCATCTCATCAAGACTAAACATGACTCCAGGTGAGCTAGCCACACAGGTGACAGACATTCTCATCTCATCAAGACTAAACATGACTCCAGGCGAGCTAGCCACACAGATGACAGACATTCTCATCTCATCTCATCAAGACGAAACATGACTCAGGCGAGCTAGCCACACAGATGACAGACATTCTCATCTCATCTCATCAAGACTAAAACAATGACTCCAGGCGAGCTAGCCACACAGATGACAGACATTCTCATCTCATCAAGACTAAACATGACTCCAGGCGAGCTAGCCACACAGATGACAGACATTCTCATCTCATCAAGACTAAACATGGACTCCAGGCGAGCTAGCCACACAGATGACAGACATTCTCATCTCATCTCATCAAGACTAAACAGGACTCCAGGCGAGCTAGCCACACAGATGACAGACATTCTCACTCATCTCATCAAGATAAACATGACTCCAGGCTGAGCTAGCCACACAGATGACAGACATTCTCATCTCATCAAGACTAAACATGACTCCAGGCGAGCTAGCCACACAGATGACAGACATTCTCATCTCATCAAGACTAAACATGACTCCAGGTGAGCTAGCCACACAGATGACAGACATTCTCATCTCATCAAGACTAAACATGACTCCAGGCGAGCTAGCCACACAGATGACAGACATTCTCATCTCATCAAGACTAACATGACTCCAGGCGAGCTAGCCACACAGATGACAGACATTCTCATCTCATCCATCAAGACTAAACATGACTCCAGGCGAGCTAGCGACACAGATGACAGACATTCTCATCTCATCAAGACTAAACCATGACTCCAGGCGAGCTAGCCACACAGGTGACAGACATTCTCATCTCTCATCAAGACTAACATGACTCCAGGCGAGCTAGCCACACAGATGACAGACATTCTCATCTCATCAAGACTAAACATGACTCCAGGTGAGCTAGCCACACAGATGACAGACATTCTCATCTCATCAAGACTAAACATGACTCCAGGCGAGCTAGCCACACAGATGACAGACATTCATCTCATCTCATCAAGACTAAACATGACTCCAGGCGAGCTAGCCCACACAGATGACAGACATTCTCATCTCATCAAGACTAAACATGACTCCAGGCGAGCTAGCCACACAGATGACAGACATTCCATCCATCTCATCAAGACTAAACATGACTCCAGGTGAGCTAGCCACACAGATGACAGACATTCTCATCTCATCATCAAGACTAAACATGACTCCAGGCGAGCTAGCCACACAGATGACAGACATTCTCATCTCATCAAGACTAAACATGACTCCAGGCGAGCTAGCCACACAGATGACAGACATTCTCATCTCATCAAGACTAAACATGACTCCAGGCGAGCTAGCCACACAGGTGACAGACATTCTCATCTCATCAAGACTAAACATGACTCCAGGCGAGCTAGCCACACAGATGACAGACATTCTCATCTCATCAAGACTAAACATGACTCCAGGCGAGCTAGCCACACAGATGACAGACATTCTCATCTCATCAAGACTAAACATGACTCCAGGTGAGCTAGCCACACAGATGACAGACATTCTCATCTCATCAAGACTAAACATGACTCCAGGCGAGCTAGCCACACAGATGACAGACATTCTCATATCATCTCATCAAGACTAAACATGACTCCAGGCGAGCTAGCCACACAGAGTGACAGACATTCTCATCTCATCAAGACTAAACATGACTCCAGGCGAGCTAGCCACACAGATGACAGACATTCTCATCTCATCTCATCAAGACTAAACATGACTCCAGGCGAGCTAGCCACACAGATGACAGATATTCTCATCTCATCTCATCAAGACTAAACATGACTCCAGGCGAGCTAGCCACACAGATGACAGACATTCTCATCTCATCTCATCAAGACTAAACATGACTCCAGGCGAGCTAGCCACACAGATGACAGACTATTCTCATTCATCTCATCAAGGACTAACATGACTCCAGGCGAGCTTAGCCACACAGATGACAGACATTCTCATCTATCCATCAAGACTAAACATGACTCCAGGCTGAGCTAGCCACACAGGATGACAGGACATTTCTCATCTCATCAAGGACTAAACATGACTCCAGGCGAGCTAGCCACACAGATGACAGACATTCTCATCTCATCAAGACTAAACATGACTCCAGGTGAGCTAGCACACACAGATGACAGACATTCTCATCTCATCAAGACTAAACATGACTCCAGGTGAGCTAGCCACACAGATGACAGACATTCTCATCTCATCAAGGACTAAACATGACTCCAGGCGAGCTAGCCACACAGGTGACAGACATTCTCATCTCATCAAGACTAAACATGACTCCAGGCGAGCTAGCCACACAGATGACAGACATTCTCATCTCATCAAGACTAAACATGACTCCAGGCGAGCTAGCCACACAGATGACAGACATTCTCATCTCATCAAGACTAAACATGACTCCAGGCGAGCTAGCCACACAGGTGACAGACATTCTCATCTCATCAAGACTAAACATGACTCCAGGCGAGCTAGCCACACAGGTGACAGACATTCTCATCTCATCAAGACTAAACATGACTCCAGGCGAGCTAGCCACACAGGTGACAGGACATTCTCATCTCATCAAGACTAAACATGACTCCAGGCGAGCTAGCGACACAGATGACAGACATTCTCATCTCATCAAGACTAAACATGACTCCAGGTGAGCTAGCCACACAGGTGACAGACATTCTCATCTCATCAAGACTAAACATGACTCCAGGCGAGCTAGCCACACAGATGACAGACATTCTCATCTCATCAAGACTAAACATGACTCCAGGCGAGCTAGCCACACAGATGACAGACATTCTCATCTCATCAAGACTAAACATGACTCCAGGCGAGCTAGCCACACAGGTGACAGACATTCTCATCTCATCAAGACTAAACATGACTCCAGGGGAACTAGCGACACAGGTGACAGACATTCTCATCTCATCAAGACTAAACATGACTCCAGGCGAGCTAGCCACACAGATGACAGACATTCTCATCTCATCAAGACTAAACATGACTCCAGGCGAGCTAGCCACACAGGTGACAGACATTCTCATCTCATCAAGACTAAACATGACTCCAGGCGAGCTAGCCACACAGATGACAGACATTCTCATCTCATCTCATCAAGACTAAACATGACTCCAGGTGAGCTAGCCACACAGATGACAGACATTCTCATCTCATCAAGACTAAACATGACTCCAGGTGAGCTAGCCACACAGATGACAGACATTCTCATCTCATCTCATCAAGACTAAACATGACTCCAGGTGAGCTAGCCACACAGATGACAGACATTCTCATCTCATCTCATCAAGACTAAACATGACTCCAGGTGAGCTAGCCACACAGATGACAGACATTCTCATCTCATCTCATCAAGACTAAACATGACTCCAGGCGAGCTAGCCACACAGATGACAGATATTCTCATCTCATCAAGACTAAACATGACTCCAGGCGAGCTAGCCACACAGATGACAGACATTCTCATCTCATCAAGACTAAACATGACTCCAGGTGAGCTAGCCACACAGATGACAGACATTCTCATCTCATCAAGACTAAACATGACTCCAGGTGAGCTAGCCACACAGGTGACAGACATTCTCATCTCATCAAGACTAAACATGACTCCAAAAATGGCACAAGAAGTGAGATATACCTCACAGGCAACAATTGGACTAAAAGAAGAAACCAGAAAATTAAAGCAAACACTGACTTAAACTCACATGCAAAATGTTTTAGACCTTTGACCTCCCTGACACTTTCCAGAGGCGAGCCGATGTGGGTAATGACTGCTGGGTGTCTCCTGTTCTGGTTTGCATCATGACTCCCTGCGTTGAGACATTGTGTCTGTCTCATGTTCTGGTTTGTGCCGTGACTTCCTGCATCAAGACACTGTGTCTGTCTCCTGTTCTGGTTTGCACAGTGACTTTCAGTGTTGAGACTGTTTTTCTCACTTGTCCCACAAAAATGTGCCCACCCACAGGCCACCCTACCCACAAGGAGGCAAACTTGCACACCTGGTGCACCCACCTAAATCATCATGGCTCCTTCTGCTCAACTTGTCTAGTCCTCCAGCCATTTTTTCCTCTGCTACTGTCTTCACATTGGTGGTTCCGTTGACCACTCAGCATCGCCCCTGGTTCAAGTGCACTGTTCTTACTTGGTAGAGTAGCTATAAGCTCGGAAACAATAAAGGCTGCTCCCATCTTAATTGAGAGACGGTTCATGATTGAGAAAGACATGCTAGACTTGAATAATAATACAACACAATAAAAATCAGTGTCAAACAGCACAGAAACAAATGACAGATAGTGTCCACACAAAACTGACTTGCTGGTACTGTCTGCTGAGCATCTGTGCTAGATCCAGGCTCGTCTCCCTTCTCTGGAGTTCTCCTCTTGACACCACCAGTTGCCTGGTCAGGGGCACCCACACCTGTAGCACAGCTGTTGTGGAAATGTACCTGTAAGAGATGACATGACCAGTTTAGCAACACTGACACACCTGTAGCACAGCTGTTGTGGAAATGTACCTGTAAGAGATGACATGACCAGTTTAGCAACACTGACACACCTGTAGCACTGCTGTTGTGGAAATGTACCTGTAAGAGATGACATGACCAGTTTAGCAACACTGACACACCTGTAGCACAGCTGTTGTGGAAATGTACCTGTAAGAGATGACATGACCAGTTTAGCAACACTGACACACCTGTAGCACAGCTGTTGTGGAAATGTACCTGTCAGAGATGACATGACCAGTTTAGCAACACTGACACACCTGTAGCACAGCTGTTGTGGAAATGTACCTGTCAGAGATGACATGACCAGTTTAGCAACACTGACACACCTGTAGCGCAGCTGTTGTGGAAATGTACCTGTCAGAGGTGACATAACCAGTTTGGCAACAGTGACACACCTGTAGCGCAGCTGTTGTGGAAATGTACCTGTCAGAGGTGACATGACCAGTTTAGCAACAGTGACACACCTGTAGCACAGCTGTTGTGGAAATGTACCTGTCAGAGATGACCAGTTTAGCAACACTGACAACACAGAGAATGGCAGGATCTCACACTACCACACATGCTATCTGTAGGAATATACATTCAACCCAGTGTGCTGTCTGTAGTGGTGTAAATGCTACCATGTTGGTTGTCTGTAGTGGTGTAAATGCTACCATGTTGGTTGTCTGTAGTGGTGTAAATGCTACCATATTTTCTGTCTGGCTCTCTCAGTGTGCACTCACACAGCACCATCGCCAGCCTGGCTCTCTGTGTGCACTCACACAGCACCATCGCCGACCTGGGTCTCTCAGCTTTTCATTCCATGGTTGACAACTTGCCAGCCTGACTCTCCAAGCTTTTCATTCCTTGGTTGACAACTTGCCAGCCTGACTCTCCAAGCTTTTCATTCCTTGGTTAACAACTTGCCAGCCTGACTCTCCAAGCTTTTCATTCCTTGGTTGACAACTTGCCAGCCTGACTCTCCAAGCTTTTCATTCCTTGGTTGACAACTTGCCAGCCTGACTCTCCCAGCTTTTCATTCCTTGGTTGACAACTTGCCAGCCTGACTCTCCCAGCTTTTCATTCCTTGGTTGACAACTTGTCAGCCTGACTCTCCAAGCTTTTCATTCCTTGGTTGACAACTTGCCAGCCTGACTCTCCAAGCTTTTCATTCCTTGGTTGACGACTTGCCAGCCTGACTCTCCCAGCTTTTCATTCCTTGGTTGACAACTTGCCAGCCTGACTCTCCAAGCTTTTCATTCCTTGGTTGACAACTTGCCAGCCTGACTCTCCAAGCTTTTCATTCCTTGGTTGACGACTTGCCAGTCTGGCTCTCTCAGCTTTTCATTCCTTGGTTGATGACTTGCCAGCTTGACTCTCCCAGCTTTTCATTCCTTGGTTGACGATTTGCCAGCCTGGCTCTCTCAGCTTTTCATTCCTTGGTTGACAACTTGCCAGCCTGACTCTCCAAGCTATTCCTTGGTTGACGACTTGCCAGCCTGGCTCTCTCAGCTTTTCATTCCTTGGTTGACAACTTGCCAGCTTGGCTCTCCCAGATTTCATTCTTTGGTTGACAACTTGCCAGCCTGGCTCTCTCAGCTTTTCATTCCTTGGTTGACGACTTGCCAGCCTGGCTCTCTCAGCTTTTCATTCCTTGGTTGACGACTTGCCAGCCTGGCTCTCCCAGCTTTTCATTCTTTGGCTGACGACTTGCCAGCCTGACTCTCCCAGCTTTTCATTCCTTGGTTGACGACTTGCCAGCCTGACTCTCCCAGCTTTTCATTCCTTGGTTGACGACTTGCCAGCTTGGCTCTCTCAGTTTGTCATTCCTTGGATGACGACTTGCAGGTAGCCCACTACCTGAAAGCCTGGTGGCACTCCTGGCCATAACGCTCGGGGCGTTATTAAACTTCCTCACTATTGACTCTACTGCACTCATAAATTAGCACAAGTCATAGGAGCAGCTCACACTGGTACTAGATGTGGAACTATGCCTCCAGTCCACTCTCATCAATAACATGCTACCTGGTGTGTGAAGAAAAGTGAGGCACCTTTCTCATCAAACACATACAAGAGGCTGCATGTATGTCTACACAGGCTGGATACGTGTCTTGCTGAAAGCACATATAAAACGTGTGACTCTCAAGTTATGGTGAATTAATCTGTCATATATTAGAATAAATGTATCTCGACTCTCAAGTTATGGTGAATTAATCTGTCATATATTAGAATAAATGTATCTCGACTCTCAAGTTATGGTGAATTAATCTGTCATATATTAGAATAAATGTATCTCGACTCTCAAGTTATGGTGAATTAATCTGTCATATATTAGAATAAATGTATCTCCTGACAACACTGAAGCATACAGCTGCGGGAATCCACAGCCGATCTGTGTGCATGAGCAGCCCTGGAATGGGGTGGCACACGAAGGTTGCTCCTGAATTCTACAGAGAATGGGTACATTGGCTGAGCACTCGGCCCAGAGATACCAGCACTGGTTCTGGGTAATCCAGCAGCCACACAGACCACGCGCACCCAGACATCTGGTATTAGCAGATCGCCCAGATGCCAGTGGCACAGCAACAATCATGTCTTATTATCCATGCCGTGTCTATTGGCAAGTATACTGACCTGGAATGTTGTGTGATATTTACCCATGATTAGTGAACAGGTTCTCCCAGTAGAATGTCACTGGGTTGGATGTGTCAATGGATACTTCTCGTAGACAATCTGCTGGACACACAACCAGAAACATGCTCACATGCTCACCTGTAAACAGCTGTCCAGATCTTGAGAGTTATCTTCCCCGGGCTCCACCTTAATGACAGTTGCCGCAAATGAGGTCATGATAATTGGGTTGTCCGTGACTGTAGCAGCAAGTGTGTCACCTGACAACTTGATGTGCTGCTTCCCACTGGGGGCAGTCTCAGTCTTGACTTGGTTGCTGTGTTCCTGCAGTAACAAAGCATGCATTCAGTGATTCACCCTACAATGTTCAGTATTTGACATGAGTGCAGTAACAAAGCATGCATTCAGTGATACACCCTACAATGTTCAGTATTTGACTTGAGTGCAGTAACAAAGCATGCATTCAGTGATTCACCCTACAATGTTCAGCATTTCCCCTGAGTGCAGTAACAAAGCATGCATTCAGTGATTTACTTCACCCTACAATGTTCAGTATTTGACTTGAGTGCAGTAACAAAGCATGCATTCAGTGATTCACCCTACAATGTTCAGTATTTGACTTGAGTGCAGTAACAAAGCATGCATTCAGTGATTCACCCTACAATGTTCAGTATTTGACTTGAGTGCAGTAACAAAGCATGCATTCAGTGATATACTTCACCCTACAATGTTCAGTATTTGACTTGAGTGCAGTAACAAAGCATGCATTCAGTGATTCACCCTACAATGTTCACTATTTTACTTGAGTGCAGTAACAAAGCACGCATTCAGTGATTTACTTCACCCTACAATGTTCAGTATTTGACTTGAGTGCAGTAACAAAGCATGCATTCAGTGATTCACCCTACAATGTTCAGTATTTGACTTGAGTGCAGTAACACTTGTGTGGGAGGCTACGCTTGTGTGGGAGGCTACACTGAACGGTTGATATCATTCCTGGACAAGAATGTCAGCATGGATGAGAGCTCTTACTCTTGAAGCTTCCCCTGTGCTGATGCCAAACAGTCAGTTGGATTAAAATGTTGACTTCTCGTCCTTGACTTGGACGTAAATATTGGATGTAAATTCCAAGTAACTCAGATTTTGGAGTGGATTTACCTAATGGCGAGGGACACTGGTAACAGGGAAAGCTAATCCACATGTAGAAATAACTAGTCCAGTGCACTGTAAGTAGTAGCATGTGCATGGACAACGCTTGAGTTCAAAGTGAGCAAACGAAGAAAAAAATAAAATAGCCGGAGACAAGACTGAACAGTTGACCTCTTACCTGGATGTCTGCACTTGGGGGTAGTGGTTGTGGCTCACGCTTGTTGCCATGATTATCTTGCTCATTGTCCTCACAACCTGGCAACATGTGATCAAGCTATCAAGTCAACCAGTTCTAGAATGAACATCAACATGATCAAGCTATCAAGTCAACCAGTTCTACCTCGAACATCAATATGATCTAGCCAACCAGTTCTACAATGAACATCAATATGATCTAGCCAACCAGTTCTACAATGAACATCAATATGATCTAGCCAACCAGTTCTACAATGAACATCAATATGATCTAGCCAACCAGTTCTACAATGAACATCAATATGATCTAGCCAACCAGTTCTACAATGAACATCAATATGATCTAGCCAACCAGTTCTACAATGAACATCAATATGATCTAGCCAACCAGTTCTACAATGAACATCAATATGATCTAGCCAACCAGTTCTACAATGAACATCAATATGATCTAGCCAACCAGTTCTACAATGAACATCAATATGATCTAGCCAACCAGTTCTACAATGAACATCAATATGATCTAGCCAACCAGTTCTACAATGAACATCAATATGATCTAGCCAACCAGTTCTACAATGAACATCAATATGATCAAGCTATCAAGTTCTACAATGAACAACAACATGATCAAGCCAACCAGTTCTACAATGAACATCAACATGACCAAGATCTCAAGCTAACCAGTTCTACAATGAACAATAACAAACTCCAACATGATCAGTTATTCATACTCTTCATGCAACAACTCTGAAGAAAATGATGTGCTTCTATACACCATTGGCTCTGTCCTGTGGGCTCACAAGTCAATTAAATTCAGTAGATGACTGTCCTATCTCACAGAACACATCAGTTATATGTCCTATCTCACAGAACGCATCAGTTATATGTCCTATCTCACACATCCAAGGAAGCTGCAATGAGCAACACCATCAAACACATACAGTGATGTGAATGTAGAGACTGCATGATATACTCCAGCAGTACACTCCAGACAGACAGACAATCATGATATACTCCAGCAGTACACACCAGACAGACAGACAATCATGATATACTCCAGCAGTACACACCAGACAGACAGACAATCATGATATACTCCAGCGGTACACTCCAGACAGACAGACAATCATGATATACTCCAGACAGACAGACAATCATGATATACTCCAGCAGTACACTCCAGACAGACAGATAATCATGATATACTCCAGCAGTACACTCCAGACAGACAGATAATCATGATATACTCCAGCAGTACACACCAGACAGACAGACAATCATGATATACTCCAGCGGTACACTCCAGACAGACAGACAATCATGATATACTCCAGACAGACAGACAATCATGATATACTCCAGCAGTACACTCCAGACAGACAGACAATCATAATATACTCCAGCAGTACACTCCAGACAGACAATCATGATATACTCCAGACAGACAGACAATCATGATATACTCCAGACAGACAGACAATCATGATATACTCCAGACAGACAGACAATCATGATATACTCCAGACAGACAGACAATCATGATATACTCCAGACAGACAGACAATCATGATATACTCCAGCAGTACACTCCAGACAGACAGACAATCATGATATACTCCAGACAGACAGACAATCATGATATACTCCAGCAGTACACACCAGACAGACAGACAATCATGATATACTCCAGCGGTACACTCCAGACAGACAGACAATCATGATATACTCCAGCGGTACACTCCAGACAGACAGACAATCATGATATACTCTAGCGGTACACACCAGACAGACAGATAATCATGATATACTCCAGACAGGCAGACAATCATGATATACTCCAGCGTTACACTCCAGACAGGCAGACAATCATGATATACTCCAGCGGTTCACTCCAGACAGACAGATAATCATGATATACTCCAGCGGTACACTCCAGACAGACAGACATGTGTGAATGTAGAGACTGCATGATATACTCCAGCAGTACACACCAGACAGACAGACATGTGTGAATGTAGAGACTGCATGATATACTCCAGCAGTACACACCAGACAGACAGGCATGTGTGAATGTAGAGACTGCATGATATACTCCAGCAGTACACTCCAGACAGACAGACAATCACTATATACTCCAGCGGTACACTCCAGACAGACAGACAATCACGATATACTCCAGCGGTACACTCCAGACAAACAGACAATCATGATATACTCCAGCAGTACACTCCAGACAGACAGACATGTGTGAATGTAGAGACTGCATGATATACTCCAGCAGTACACACCAGACAGACAGACATGTGTGAATGTAGAGACTGCATGATATACTCCAGCAGTACACTCCAGACAGACAGACATGTGTGAATGTAGAGACTGCATGATATACTCCAGCAGTACACACCAGACAGACAGACATGTGTGAATGTAGAGACTGCATGATATACTCCAGCAGTACACTCCAGACAGACAGACATGTGTGAATGTAGAGACTGCATGATATACTCCAGCAGTACACACCAGACAGACAGACATGTGTGAATGTAGAGACTGCATGATATACTCCAGCAGTACACTCCAGACAGACAGACATGTGTGAATGTAGAGACTGCATGATATACTCCAGCAGTACACTCCAGACAGACAGACATGTGTGAATGTAGAGACTGCATGATATACTCCAGCGGTACACACCAGACAGACAGACAATCACTATATACTCCAGCGGTACACTCCAGACAGACAGACAATCATGATATACTCCAGCGGTACACTCCAGACAGACAGACAATCATGATATACTCCAGCGTTACACTCCAGACAAAAAGACAATCATGATATACTCCAGCGGTACACTCCAGACAGACAGATAATCATGATATACTCCAGCGGTACACTCCAGAGAGACAGACAATCATGATATACTCCAGCTGTACACTCCAGACAGGCAGACAATCATGATATACTCCAGCGGTTCACTCCAGACAGACAGACAATCATGATATACTCCAGCGGTTCACTCCAGACAGGCAGACAATCATGATATACTCCAGCGTTACACTCCAGACAGGCAGACAATCATGATATACTCCAGCGGTTCACTCCAGACAGACAGATAATCATGATATACTCCAGCGGTACACTCCAGACAGACAGACAATCATGATATACTCCAGCTGTACACTCCAGACATGTGTGAATGTAGAGACTGCATGATATACTCCAGCGTTACACTCCAGACAGACAGACATGTGTGAATGTAGAGACTGCATGATATACTCCAGCGTTACACTCCAGACAGACAGACATGTGTGAATGTAGAGACTGCATGATATACTCCAGCGGTACACACCAGACACAGACATGTGTGAATGTAGAGACTGCATGATATACTCCAGCGGTACACACCAGACAGACAGACATGTGTGAATGTAGAGACTGCATGATATACTCCAGCGTTACACTCCAGACAGACAGACAATCATGATATACTCCAGTGGTACACTGCAGACAGACAGACAATCATGATATACTCCAGCGGTACACTCCAGACAGACAGACAATCATGATATACTCCAGCGGTACACTCCAGAGAGACAGAAAATCATGATATACTACAGCAGTACACTCCAGACAGACAGACAATCATGATATACTCCAGCAGTACACTCCAGACAGACAGGCAATCATGATATACTCCAGCAGTACACCCCAGACAAACAGACAATCTTACTTGGAGTCTTGCCCTCCACACGGACAGTATAAGACATGCTGGTAGTGGCCGCTGTCCCGGTCAGAGAAGCAACACAAACAGGTCCCTGTGTCACAGGGTCACCCCTCTCATGCTCTGTTGGTGTGATTAGATACGCAAGTCTCTGGGTCAGTGTATAGTTGCTTGTCTGTAGGTTTCACACCGTTAACCTGCAAGTTAAATGACGTGTGAACATGAGTGACGTGTGAACATGAGTGGCGTGTGAACATGAGTGACGTGTGAACATGAGTGGCGTGTGAACATGAGTGATGTGTGAACATGAGTGACGTGTGAACATGAGTGGCGTGTGAACATGAGTGATGTGTGAACATGAGTGACGTGTGAACATGAGTGACGTGTGAACATGAGTGACGTGTGAACATGAGTGACGTGTGAACATGAGTGGCGTGTGAACATGAGTGATGTGTGAACATGAGTGACGTGTGAACATGAGTGACGTGTGAACATGAGTGACATTCAGTGATGATCCCTACAACAATATGTTTACACATGTCTAGGCATGCTACAGATCTGATCATTAGATGGTCAGGAGAAGATAACTTCAAGGTTATAGAATGCATTCTGACAAAATAAAATCATGTTAACTTTGTTACAGCCTACAAAAGGAGCCTGAACTAGAAACAGGCACACCCACTGAATGGCAGAGGGTGTTGTGGCCTCAAGATATAGAGGTCAGCTTGCATATTGAATAAGCAGCTATGGATCAACTCAAGCAGCGGTTAGTGAGGAGGTGAGATAGTTGGTGGGGCAGTGACTCAAAACTCTGGTATGATCATCGGAGGGTAAGATATGTTTCACACATGTTTTGTCAAGTGTGTGCAGAGCATCGGTCAGCAAGACAGCCAGGGTACAGTGCATAACAGCCACTCTCAGCTTCGTTGATGATGAATACCCACAGGATCTCTGAATCCGAGTCTACACAGATGGGTCAGCACAAAATGCTGTTCAAAATGGAGGAGCGGGAGTGTACATAGAATACCCAAATAATACTAGGGACACAGCCAGAGTTCCAACAGGAAAGTACTGCCATAACTATGATGCTGAAATTGAGGCAGTCAAGATAGCAACAGAGAAATTACATAATACCAGCCATGGTACACAACCTGTGGTGATACTGACAGATGCGAAATCAGTAATAGAGGCCCTCCTGTCTGGGAAATTGCCAGTTCTAAGAACACTACTTTTTGAACTTAGCAGTCAGCATAAGGTCACCATACAGTGGATACCATCCCACTGTGGAGTACCCAGAAATGACAGAGCTGATCGACTGGCTAAGGAAGGAGCAAAAGAAGAACAACCTGATGTGCCCCTTATATACCACCAAAAGAAAAGAATGATCAAATCAGTCAGACGGCCACCAAACCCTAGTCAAGACGACTACCATGTTATGGACAGACCAGAACAGGTCATTCTTCTGTACCTCAGAACAGGACACAATAGATTACGCAACCACATGTATACAAAATTCAAGATTGGTGACTCAGCCATGTGCACATGTGGTTTGGCGTCGCAGACAGCAGAGCACATACTCCAGGATTGCCCAAACTACAACATATCCAGGCGAACCTTCTGGCCTAGAGAGACAACAGTGGAAGATAAAATCTATGGACTGCTGAATGAACCAGAAAAGACTGTTAGATTCATACAAGAGATAACATTGCAGTTATAGACATATTTCAGGCGAACGAAAGAAGAAGAAGCATAATCTTCAATTAACCCTTAGTAACAACATGGCATTCAGTGAACGAAAGAAGAAGAAGAACATGGCATTCAACTGGAGACAAACCATGGGAAAACACCATTGTAAATCCCAAGTACATTATGATTGGGCAACTCCTACAACTTCAGACCAGCCCTAATCCTACTGAGACTAGTGATCATGTGACCTGGTGAAGCATGATTGCTCTGCCTATCAGCGCACAACAGCGGAGAAATCAGGAGAAAATGTGGCACATCTCGATGGTAGAAGAACTCACCTATAAGCTGTAAACACCAAATGGTTGTCTAGAACACAGAACCAGCAGCCACCTATAAGCTGTAAACACCAAATGGTTGTCTAGAACACAGAACCATCAGCCACCTACAAGCTGTAAACACCAAATGGTTGTCTAGAACACAGAACCATCAGCCACCTACAAGCTGTAACACCAAATGGTTGTCTAGAACACAGAACCATCAGCCACCTACAAGCTGTAAACACCAAATGGTTGTCTAGAACACAGAACCATCAGCCACCTACAAGCTGTAACACCAAATGGTTGTCTAGAACACAGAACCATCAGCCACCTACAAGCTGTAACACCAAATGGTTGTCTAGAACACAGAACCATCAGCCACCTACAAGCTGTAAACACCAAATGGTTGTCTAGAACACAGAACCATCAGCCACCTACAAGCTGTAACACCAAATGGTTGTCTAGAACACAGAACCATCAGCCACCTACAAGCTGTAACACCAAATGGTTGTCTAGAACACAGAACCATCAGCCACCTACAAGCTGTAAACACCAAATGGTTGTCTAGAACACAGAACCATCAGCCACCTACAAGCTGTAACACCAAATGGTTGTCTAGAACACAGAACCATCAGCCACCTACAAGCTGTAAACACCAAATGGTTGTCTAGAACACAGAACCATCAGCCACCTACAAGCTGTAAACACCAAATGGTTGTCTAGAACACAGAACCATCAGCCACCTACAAGCTGTAACACCAAATGGTTGTCTAGAACACAGAACCATCAGCCACCTACAAGCTGTAACACCAAATGGTTGTCTAGAACACAGAACCATCAGCCACCTACAAGCTGTAAACACCAAATGGTTGTCTAGAACACAGAACCATCAGCCACCTACAAGCTGTAACACCAAATGGTTGTCTAGAACACAGAAACCATCAGCCACCTACAAGCTGTAAACACCAAATGGTTGTCTAGAACACAGAACCAGCAGCCACCTACAAGCTGTAAACCACCAAATGGTTGTCTAGAACACAGAACCAGCAGCCACCTACAAGCTGTAAACACCAAATGGTTGTCTAGAACACAGAACCAGCAGCCACCTACAAGCTGTAAACACCAAATGGTTGTCTAGAACACAGAACCAGCAGCCACCTACAAGCTGTAAACACCAAATGGTTGTCTAGAACACAGAACCAGCAGCCACCTACAAGCTGTAAACACCAAATGGTTGTCTAGAACACAGAACCAGCAGCCACCTACAAGCTGTAAACACCAAATGGTTGTCTAGAACACAGAACCAGCAGCCACCTACAAGCTGTAAACACCAAATGGTTGTCTAGAACACAGAACCAGCAGCCACCTACAAGCTGTAAACACCAAATGGTTGTCTAGAACACAGAACCAGCAGCCACCTACAAGCTGTAAACACCAAATGGTTGTCTAGAACACAGAACCAGCAGCCACCTACAAGCTGTAAACACCAAATGGTTGTCTAGAACACAGAACCAGCAGCCACCTACAAGCTGTAAACACCAAATGGTTGTCTAGAACACAGAACCAGCAGCCACCTACAAGCTGTAAACACCAAATGGTTGTCTAGAACACAGAACCATCAGCCACCTACAAGCTGTAAACACCAAATGGTTGTCTAGAACACAGAACCATCAGCCACCTACAAGCTGTAAACACCAAATGGTTGTCTAGAACACAGAACCATCAGCCACCTACAAGCTGTAAACACCAAATGGTTGTCTAGAACACAGAACCAGCAGCCACCTACAAGCTGTAAACACCAAATGGTTGTCTAGAACACAGAACCAGCAGCCACCTACAAGCTGTAAACACCAAATGGTTGTCTAGAACACAGAACCATCAGCCACCTACAAGCTGTAAACACCAAATGGTTGTCTAGAACACAGAACCATCAGCCACCTACAAGCTGTAAACACCAAATGGTTGTCTAGAACACAGAACCATCAGCCACCTACAAGCTGTAAACACCAAATGGTTGTCTAGAACACAGAACCATCAGCCACCTACAAGCTGTAAACACCAAATGGTTGTCTAGAACACAGAACCATCAGCCACCTACAAGCTGTAAACACCAAATGGTTGTCTAGAACACAGAACCATCAGCCACCTACAAGCTGTAAACACCAAATGGTTGTCTAGAACACAGAACCATCAGCCACCTACAAGCTGTAAACACCAAATGGTTGTCTAGAACACAGAACCATCAGCCACCTACAAGCTGTAAACACCAAATGGTTGTCTAGAACACAGAACCATCAGCCACCTACAAGCTGTAAACACCAAATGGTTGTCTAGAACACAGAACCATCAGCCACCTACAAGCTGTAAACACCAAATGGTTGTCTAGAACACAGAACCATCAGCCACCTACAAGCTGTAAACACCAAATGGTTGTCTAGAACACAGAACCATCAGCCACCTACAAGCTGTAAACACCAAATGGTTGTCTAGAACACAGAACCATCAGCCACCTACAAGCTGTAAACACCAAATGGTTGTCTAGAACACAGAACCATCAGCCACCTACAAGCTGTAAACACCAAATGGTTGTCTAGAACACAGAACCATCAGCCACCTACAAGCTGTAAACACCAAATGGTTGTCTAGAACACAGAACCATCAGCCACCTACAAGCTGTAAACACCAAATGGTTGTCTAGAACACAGAACCATCAGCCACCTACAAGCTGTAAACACCAAATGGTTGTCTAGAACACAGAACCATCAGCCACCTACAAGCTGTAAACACCAAATGGTTGTCTAGAACACAGAACCATCAGCCACCTACAAGCTGTAAACACCAAATGGTTGTCTAGAACACAGAACCATCAGCCACCTACAAGCTGTAAACACCAAATGGTTGTCTAGAACACAGAACCATCAGCCACCTACAAGCTGTAACACCAAATGGTTGTCTAGAAAACAGAACCTATCAGCCACCTACAAGCTGTAACACCAAATGGTTGTCTAGAACACAGAACCATCAGGCACTGCAAGCTAGATGTAACACCAAATGGTTGTCTAGAACACAGAACCTGCAGTGCATGCAAGTAGATGTAACACCAAATGGTTGTCTAGAACACAGAACCCTGCAGTGCATGCAAGTAGATGTAAACACCAAATGGTTGTCTAGAACACAGAACCAGCAGTGCATGCAAGTAGATGTAACACAAATATGGTTGTCTAGACACAGACCAAGCAGTGCATGCAAGTAGATGTAACACCAAATGTGTCTAGAACACAGAACCTGCAGTGCATGCAAGTAGATGTAACACCAACTGGTTGTCTAGAACACAGAACCAAGCAGTGCATGCAAGTAGATGTAACACCAAATGGTTGTCTAGAGAACAGAACCTGCAGTGCATGCAAGTAGATGTAACACCAAATGGTTGTCTAGAACACAGAACCAGCAGTGCATGCAAGTAGATGTAACACCAAATGGTTGTCTAGAGAACAGAACCTGCAGTGCATGCAAGTAGATGTAACACCAAATGGTTGTCTAGAGAACAGAACCATCAGCCACCTACAAGCTGTAAACACCAAATGGTTGTCTAGAGAACAGAACCATCAGCCACCTACAAGCTGTAAACACCAAATGGTTGTCTAGAACACAGAACCATCAGCCACCTACAAGCTGTAAACACCAAATGGTTGTCTAGAAAACAGAACCATCAGCCACCTACAAGCTGTAAACACCAAATGGTTGTCTAGAACACAGAACCATCAGCCACCTACAAGCTGTAAACACCAAATGGTTGTCTAGAACACAGAACCTGCAGTGCATGCAAGTAGATGTAACACCAAATGGTTGTCTAGAACACAGAACCTGCAGTGCATGCAAGTAGATGTAACAACAAATGGTTGTCTAGAACACAGAACCAGCAGTGCATGCAAGTAGATGTAACACCAAATGGTTGTCTAGAACACAGAACCAGCAGTGCATGCAAGTAGATGTAACACCAAATGGTTGTCTAGAACACAGAACCTGCAGTGCATGCAAGTAGATGTAACACCAAATGGTTGTCTAGAACACAGAACCAGCAGTGCATGCAAGTAGATGTAACACCAAATGGTTGTCTAGAGAACAGAACCTGCAGTGCATGCAAGTAGATGTAACACCAAATGGTTGTCTAGAACACAGAACCAGCAGTGCATGCAAGTAGATGTAACACCAAATGGTTGTCTAGAGAACAGAACCTGCAGTGCATGCAAGTAGATGTAACACCAAATGGTTGTCTAGAACACAGAACCAGCAGTGCATGCAAGTAGATGTAACACCAAATGGTTGTCTAGAGAACAGAACCTGCAGTGCATGCAAGTAGATGTAACACCAAATGGTTGTCTAGAGAACAGAACCATCAGCCACCTACAAGCTGTAAACACCAAATGGTTGTCTAGAGAACAGAACCATCAGCCACCTACAAGCTGTAAACACCAAATGGTTGTCTAGAGAACAGAACCATCAGCCACCTACAAGTAGACATATCAAAGCACTTTTGCAATTCAGCAACTATGTTTTTTACAATATATCACAATAATTGAAGTGAAGATACAATTAATGCACACAAAAACATTCACATCTCCATGTATTATTGTATAAATGATGTAAAGACTTGAGTAGGGTTTCGGATTTGGATTTTATTTTCTCAATTATGTACTATATCTAATAGATTTTGAGGTCATAATTTCAGAAATTTTTTTTTAATGTTATTAAAATCACAATACCTGAAATTTAATGACATAAATGACATATCAATCAACAATTGCAATGAACAATTAAATATATAACAAAATGTGATTCAAAAATTAACAACGTTCATCCAGTTCAAAAGAAGTCAGGAGGATGGCCACGACGATTCAACCAGCAACTTCAGCGAGCTTCATCCGCACACAATCAAACTCAAAAAGAGTAACGGAGTGACTATACACAAAATTTTGTGAGTAGTACGAGCCGCTATACACAAAAATTTGTGGCTGGTCACGTGATTAGTCAGCTGGTCACGTGATGTCTACTTCCTTTTGACTCTAATTAATGTTTGTGGAACTATCATTGTGTTCTCTGTAGTAAAGTGGTTAGTATCTCCGCCTGTCATGCGGGGGACTGGGGTTCGACTCCCCGCTAGCAGTTTTAAAAAGAAATGTTTAATCAGTCAATCAGGCGCCGTCTCCACAATGAAGTTGGCTGCAATGGATCTCCAACACTGTCTGTCTTTCGCCTTGGCTGTACATTTTGCCAGGCTGATGTTCATCCATCACTTGATGTTATCTTCCCACTTGTATCGTTGTTGGAAGTGTCTATTCAGACATAGCTCGGTATAAACTACTCCGTTTATTCAGAGCTAAACTATCACGTGATTTTTCCCGGTCCCGGAAACCCCGGGTGGTCCTGGTCACATGATTTGCCTAGTCACATGACTTAACGTATGTGAAGTCATCGGGATATGAGCGTGGCTATGTTATATACTTTTGTTGATTCAAAATCATATCCTCAGTAGCACAGTGGTAAGTGTCTCTGCCTGATAAGTGGGAGCTGTTGGTTCGATTCCCTGCTGGACACTTTTTTTTTTTTTAATTTTTCAGCAATTGGGTGCAAGCGACTTTTTAATAAAATAAATATTAGGAACTATGATTATGAACAGATGTTTTGTCACTTATATTATCTTATTTATATTATATAAAAGTTATCACTTTTTTATGTCTTTCAACACATCTTTCTCATATCTCTGTCTCTCACACTAGCTTCGTTATCTATCTATCTCCTCTCTCTTTTCAACCTGCTTCACATATACCAGGTTTTGCTGCACTTTATGTGCGTAGCATTTCCTTGTTTATTTGTTAATTCATTAGGCCAGTAAGTCGGAAGCCTGGTGTTTGAATTGCCTAATCATGTATTTCTGAGGCGACGCATATTACTGTCAGCTTGGACCGGAATTATGAGGGCAATGAGGACATCAATAGCAGGAAATAGTAGGTCGGTAATGTAAACAAAGATGGAAGCCTGTAAACAGTAAGAGTACAGAAACGCAAGTTAACAATTCTTTAACTCGCATGGGGACACAATTATTTTTTACTGGGGATACCAATCTGGAAAATTATTCTTGATATTTAAACAGCTTCGTTTATTCAGACTCCAGCTCCGTATAAACTACTGTTTTATTCAGACCCAGCTCCGTATAAACTACTCTGTCTATTCAGACCCAGCTCCGTATAAACTACTGTCTATTCAGACCCAGCTCTGTATAAACTACTCTGTCTATTCAGACCCAGCTCCGTATAAACTACTCTGTCTATTCAGACCCAGCTCTGTATAAACTCTCCCTTTTGTGAAGAAAGTGTCTATTCCGCGCCAGCTCGGAATAAACTACTCTGTCTATTCCGCGCCAGCTCGGAATAAACTACTCTGTCTATTCCGAGCCAGCTCGGTATAAACTACTCCGTTTATTCAGAGCTAAACTATCACGTGATTTTTCCCGGTCCCGGAAATCCCGGGTGGTCCTGGTCACGTGATTGCCTAGTATGTGACGTCATCGGGACATGAGCGTGGCTATGTTATATACTTTTGTTGATCCAAGATCATATCCTCAGTAGCACAGTGGTAAGTGTCTCTGCCTGATAAGCGGGAGCTGTTGGTTCGATTCCCTGCTGGACACTTTTTTTTTTTTTTAAATATTTCAGCAAGCGACTTTTTAATAAAAAAAAATATTAGGAACTATGATTATGAACAGATGTTTTGTCACTTAATCTTATTTATATTATATAAAAGTTATCACTTTTTTAATGTCTTTCAACACATCTTTCTCATATCTCTGTCTCTCACACTTTTCAAACTGCTTCACATATACCAGGTTTTGCTGCACTTTATGTGCGTAGCATTTCCTTGTTTATTTGTTAATTCATCAGGCCAGTAAGTCGGAAGCCTGGTGTTTGAATTGCCTAATCATGTCTTTCTGAGGCGACGCATATTACTGTCAGCTTGGACCGGAATTATGAGGCCAGGGTTGCCACTTTTTTTTTACCAAAAGTATCTAGAAACGGCCCAAACAACATCCATAAATATCTAGATTTCGTTGCAAAGTATCTAGGAAAAATATCCAGATTGAGAAAGTAAGAAATTACATATGTAATGATGTGACTTACCTATAGAATCATGTCCTCATCTTCACTGATGCCTGTCTCACAAGATGCACTTAGCTTGGATGATGAAGTTGATAAATAAAGTCAGCAACAAACATGGAAAGAGCGTGTGTGCAAATAAAGCAATTAGAGAGAAGAAAGAAGTTAAGAGAAAGCGACATTTATTGCAAATATTTGAATACCTAGAAAGGCGTAAACACCAGAAACTGCACGAAAACGTTTTGTGCTTATGTCACAAAGACCCGGTAATCAAAGTACAAGATATCAGTCAGAGCCTGTGTAACAGTATAGAGATATAACGTGACCCTTTGCCCTGCCTTTGTCTATGATCTCAGAGGTCGCTTTGGCATTATTTCAGCTTGCTTGCCACCCCCATTTCTTCCACATTCGTCTATTCGTTTCAACATTTCAGTTAAATCCATGGGCACCCTCCGTTCTTTTCTTACCCATTCGCATGTTTAAGTTCTTGGGAAAGTTCCATTAGTTATACATACCGTCATCACCATATTGTGTCCTGCAAAATGTTGCAGGCGTCCATATATCTCACATACCTCAGTCCTTGATGTTCTCGATACGCAAGGGATACGCAACAATTTAAACAAAAATCCCTTACAGGACGTTGCAGTCAACATCAGCATTTTTCAGCTGCTGTTGATGTACTAGACAAGATTACTTTCAGTAGTTTGCCATTGCTTTCTGAGCGACCGGCTCACATACCCCCTAAGTTACCAGCGCGACGTGAACCGCTTCCGATTCTCGCGCAGCTGAGTTACTCACGAGAACATACGGGATTACGGAGAAAGACGTTTGTTACAATGCATTATATAATTTGTGTTACTTCAGGAAGTATAGAAGTGCGAGCGTTGCTAAAGTGAACAGTGACTTGTTCGTGCGAAAGTTGCTCAAGTGAACATTAACTTGTCTGTGTGAGCGTTGCTAAAGTGAACATTGACTTTTCTGTGAGAGCGTTGCTAAAGTGAACATTGGCTTGTCTGTGCGAGCGTTGCTAAAGTGAATATTAACTATTCTGTGCGAGCGTTGCTGAAGTGAACATTGACGTGTCTGTACGAGCGTTGCTAAAGTGATAAGAGAGAAGGCCGTGTCAATACAGATAGCTTCTCCCAAATATCATGAGACATCGGAATTAATCATGAATTAGTATTTTCACATCTACTTGAATATACATTTGGTTACTATACTACAATAGAACAGTATTGCAAGTGAATGAATTGAAATGTGAATGGGATACTCGACAAGACATAGATACACACAGGCACAAAACAAACAAAACTCTCATGCTTCGTACTGTGCTTTCTACTGTCGTTTTTTAGTTTATATATCCATTAGTTTATGTTTACCGGCCTGTAGCCGATCATGCCTGCTGACAGACAGGTCATCTCTCCACCACACCATCTCCGACATATTTGCCCTCATACCCCAGGACATGTCCCGTGCAGCTATTAGCCTCGCACGTACTATTTTTAACATCACTCGCTTTTCTTGCCATTTGAATTTCCTGAACAACTGTCTCCGGCTCAAGGTTACATCTAAAGGCTTCCGGAGCAATATTCATCTCTCGTTGGGCAAACTGGTTCCTGCTGAGACACGGCTCTTCAATCGCCTGGCACAAGAGCAGTCCGTCAAGTACATGAAGCTGGCAGTGACTGTGCATCAACGACATATCTCCGAGCTGAAGGACACCAAGCACAACCTGTACCGGACTCTGCATCTACTGACGTTCAACAACCAGCTTGCTTTCCATTTGATCACCTCCATCATTCAACATTATAACGTTTCTTGACAGGATTTTCCAACCTCGTTGCGAATCTCCCGTCATACATCAAGGATACAACTCATGCGTTACTCTCATTCAACTCCCTCCAACTGACTCCTGGGAACACATACAGACTATTCCTAATGGATGTATGTTCCCTCTATACCTCCATTCCTCACGCTAGATGGCCTCAGGGCGCTACAGTTCTTTCTGGATCAACGCACAGATCAAGCCATCCCTACTCGCACACTTGTGAGACTCGCTGAATTGGTCCTCACCAATAATTCCTTTGAATTCAATGGCCACTACTTTGAACAAATCAGCAGTGTCGCCATGGGCACGAAAATGGGACCCAGCTACGCATGTTTATTTATGGGATGCGTCCACATCAGAGGGTTGATAGATTGTTGAGCGTTGATCCAAGTCAGTTCAAAGTTTAAATAATGGCAGTTACCATAATTTACGCGCGTCCAGACCGAACATAAAATGGGTAAATGACACCGAAAGAAAAGTAAAATCTAGAAAGTATTCAAAATATCCGACTCCAAATGAAAAGTATCTAGAATTGCATCCATCATCTAAACGTCAGAAAACGGTATCCAGATGCCGGCAAAAACCTATAGATCTGAATATAAAATATCTAGAATGGCAACTATAATGAGGACATCAATAGCAGGATATAGTAGGTCGGTAATGTAAACAAAGATGGAAGCCTGCAAACAGTAAGAGTACAGAAACGCAAGTTAACAATTCTTTAACACTTTAACTCGCATGGGGACACAATTATTTTTATTGGGGATACCAATCTGGAAAATTATTCTTGATATTAAAACAGCTTCATACGCCAGCTCGGTATAAACTACTCTGTCTATTCCGAGCCAGCTCGGTATAAACTACTCTGTCTATTCCGAGCCAGCTCGGTATAAACTACTCTGTCTATTCCGAGCCAGCGCGGTATAAACTACTCTGTCTATTCCGAGCTATCGCGGTATAAACTACTCTGTCTATTCCGAGCTATCGCGGTATAAACTCTCCCTTTTGTGAATGGCGGCTAGTACTATTCACAAAATTTTGTGCCGAATAATCACGTGACCAGCCACAAATTTTTTTGTATAGCGGCTCGGACTATACACAAACTTTTGTGTATAGCTTCTCCCATAGAGTAAACAATCAGGACATGCATCTTTTCTGTGATATTGACATAAAATCACAGGTTTCACAACCACTAAAGAAGACAATTTAAGCTTTTGAACTTCAGGGTTACTGAATAATTCCTAGGACAGTGGATAAAAAAATAAATACATGTAGGAAACGTGATTAATAAATAAATACTTAAATAGTAATCAATGCATCATCATCGTGTCTCGTCCAAGAGACACTGTCTGATTCGTAAACCTGCTTACTGCTCGGTCATAATCATAATTATAAACGTCGCGGCTGAGAAACTTGAAAGCACGATTCTAGGAAGAAGCGGGGGTCGCCCGACACGAAGGTGCGACACACGGCATTACAGAGGAGACACACTGACTGGGCAAGGAAATACACGCGGCTAGGGAGGTGGTGAGAGATCCAGTCTTTTCCACGGTTTGTGATGAAATTCAACCCAATGCGATGTCCGATGTTCATTCAAACGATCTGAAGATGATGACATAGTTAAAAGCCGTCGTTGTGTGTTCGATAATACTACCGTGTTAAGACGATGCTGTTGATGTGACTGGACCTGACCTACCTGCAGTGTGTGGCCTGTCAGCGCTAGAAAATTTCCAACAAGTCAGCCGCGAGAGACGACATTATGCACACAACAGCCTGCCACTTCTGCCACCGCCATCTTGGACTGACCACGGTCTGCGGATACGTATGCCAAGCCGAGCACGGCTATTTGTCCGTCTGGGTTATCTGTTTTATTTACACGTCACTTCACACGGTAAAACCCAAAGGTGCCCAATCTTCACAAACTGATGTCATGACATATGTCTACAGATCGTTCTGACTGCACACCTCCTCTGCCATGATATCTTGTTGAAGCCAAAATTAGAGCGACTTTAGAGCAGATGATCGCCTGTTGCACAAAAAGATAAATCGATGAAGACTACATGATCAGAGCAACTGATGGAATCAGAAAGTCGTCATTGTGGAAGTCACTGCAAGCGCTAACAAGACAAGTTGCCTGAACAGGTCAAGCAGCCTGATACGGGGAAAATGGCACAGTGAAAGAACACCAAGAAACACGCGGTATCCAAGATGTGCAGCGTGGGAGCCGACAAGAAGAAGAATGTGGAGAGCCTGCCTGCGAGCTGTAACAAAGAACCTGAAACTACAGCTACTACTGAAGCCACCACGAGGGAGACCGCCGACAACCCACTACTACAGACAAGAGCCAAACCTACTGAGAAGCAGAGAGAGGACAAAGAACCAGAGTCGAAAACACCGACTCACCGGCAATCAAGTGTGTCATCAAGCGTATCCAAGTGAGTGGAGCTATCAGACGAAGAAATTCGGAAGCAGCTACGAGAAGAGAATCTCCACACCCGATTCTTGAAAGCGGAGCGACTCCTCACCTACTCCAAGATTCCCACAACCTTGGCAGTGATGACGACAGAGGGCAGCGAGATGTCGATTACAGTATCAATCAACTAGAAAATGCAGCAATGTTCTAGATGTCAGAGGGCCGGTCACAGCAGAGCAGCATGTCGCAGTAAAACGGAAATCTGCCGGTACTGCGCCAACCACCACACCTTCAAGGAGTGTTCGCTGACCAAGCTGGGCACGGACTTCCGAGCACACAACAACAAACAAAAGTGCGCTAACTGCAAGCATGGAGCAAGATAATTGGGTTGTCCATACCTGCAACGACACAGAGCCGTGTTAAAATTTGCCATCAACACAAAGACACCATACAACGAAGCAAGGCGGAGGTGCGAGACAGCCAAGGATATATCACAAGCTGAAAGAGACCAACTGCAGCACCTGATAGACGAGCTGAATAAGCAAGTCAAGGCAATACTGACGCCAGCACCAACCAGCGATAGTGAGAAACTACTGGCCGACATGAAAGAGATCCAGGACAACATCAAACAAGAGATGCAGCGCATGGCTAAGATGAAGAGGGCAAACGAGGAAATCCTACAAATGATCAAGACCGAAAGAGAATTACTGAACGCCAAAAGGATGCGGCACCAATCAAAACCAACAGATGAGATGAAACAAGGTGAAGCATCACAAAAAGAAACAAAAACATCGAAAAACTGATGAAGACAGTTCACACAAAAAGGAGACAAAAAGACGCATGATGGAGCCAAGCCTCAGACCAATCAGAAACAGCAAGCAGAAGCCAGTGGTCCATCCAAGATACCTCTATGGAAGAGGAAACAAATATTGAAATATATGAAGCTGATTACGAAGAAAGGGAAAATCAAGCTAGACTACGATGCGAACAATACGAAAATGACTTCAGCACATAGCAAGATAAATTTCATACGGAAACTCAACTCATCTGGAAACAGACGGATGAAGAATGCAACAGCAACTACGAGAAGGTGACACAAACTCAGAACAAAACGAAAGATAACGAAACATCAAACAAAGAGTCCTTATAAGGACTGCAGCCAGTCAAGCCAGGCGAGCCACGAGCCTGCACCAACAAAGAAAACCACAAGAGGAGACAGGCACAAAGAATGGCCGCCGACCAACCCCCAGTTGACGTCACAGACACAAACCAACATAACCAGTCCGAGATAGGACTCACAAGACAAGAATTTGGGTGAATAAACCCACAAAAACCACGGACCTCAACAATAACCACAACTGAAGAGGCAGGTTGAACGAGGCCGAATTTGAAATTTTTGTTTTGAAAATTGGAATTGGAATCAGAAATCCTATTTGGTTCTGGCGGGAGAGAAGGTGGCGATGCAAGAAGTAGACGCATGCGTAGAAAAATTGCCGTTGAAACCAAAAGTATCGCAACCATCGTCATCACTCAAGGACCACGGAGCAAATATGGGCGTGTCACGAGTGCCATGACGTCGGCGTTTGTTGACAGACATTGCTTATTAGTATTGATTGGTTGCCCCACTGTGGCAGATCTCCGTATACATCTTTATGTGACTTCCTCTGTCTCCTATGTATGAGATAATGTGTGTTGGTGATTTCTGAGATCATGCCTGTTAGTGATTTCTGAGAGCATATGTGTTGGTGGTTTCTGAGATTATGTTTGTCAATGGTCTTCAGTCGATATGACTATAGCAGAGATATGTGTGCCAATTATATAGGCTGCGTGGTCTCGAGGTATGGTGTCCGCCTAAAAAAATGCGCTTAAAAGTCTGCGTGGTCTCGAGGTATGGTGTCCGCCTCGAGTGCTAGAGGTCACCGGGTTCATTTCCCGGTGAGGAAATAAATATATAAAAATAAAATTCCCCCTGGTCTTTGGGTAGTGAGATCGGACGCCCGTATGTATTGTTGCGCACGTAAAAAATCCCTTGGCAGTTGGAAATCGAAAAAAGAGTAGCCCGGTCAAAATTTAGAGTTAAAAATATACCCAAAGTATTTCAGGATCCTCGCTGATGCTACAGAGTTCGTGCACTGAGCTGAGTTTCTCCAGACTTAGGTTTGAGTTAGGAAGAGAACGGAGCACTTATGGGTTACACCCGTGTGCCGTGATGTTGATCCATCGGCTAAACTATATGCCAGTTACTATAGAGGCGTTATTAATAGATGCCAAAGTGGAACATCACACAAATTGTTGGGAAACAATTTGTTGGCAATGACCATCGGCCAGTCTTTCTAACTGTAGAAAATGAGCTTGTAAGTGAAAGCAGCAACCTCTCGAGGTGGAACTACAAGAAAGCAAACTGGTCAATGTATAAACATCGCACAAGCATACTGGTTAGAAATCTTAGCACAGAGACATAAATAAAGTAGTTGAAGAGTTCGGCAGATGCATACTACAGGCAGCACGAGAAACAGTACCAAGAGGAGCTCGTAAGCACTATAAACCGTACTGGGGTAGTTAACAAGAAAAGTTGCATGATGATGTGGAAGTGTGTAGAAAGCAAGCAGAGGCCAAACCCAGCCAAGAGCACCACAATAAATACCAGCACGCAAAAGCTAAATTTCAAAGGGCCAAGCTACAGTGAACATTGAAAGAGACACAATGAAGTTGTGGAATAAAAAATTTAAGACAGGGAGAAACTCAAAGATTGCTTTACATAAAGACGGAAACATCTTAACAGGAAAGCAAGCAGCTGACAATTTTCAGTATTAATTTACACAAGATAACAACATCAAACTTAGTCCAGAGAAACAACAAGAGATTCGAGAGAAATGGCAACATACAGGACAGAATGAAATAAACTGGAGTCGCCCACCACTCAGAGAATTTGAGCTACCAATATAAAAAATTAAAATGAGAAAGTCACAAGGAACCGATGGCATACCCAATGAAATTATCAAGAATCTAGTATTCGACCAAAAAACATGCCAATATAGTACCTTGCGGTGTATGGCCGGGAGTCTTTGAGCCTGAGGAATTAAGGCCTCCTGGCTAGTGCGGTCACCGCGAACTGTGAAGGTTAGGATTTTCTTTTTTCCCCCAACAGAAAAAAAAAAAAAAATGCCCACACCTTACCGATGATTCGAACCTGGGTCTCCTAAAGGATAATCCGGCGTTCTAGCCACTCGGCCAGCTGCTCCTTTAGCGTTCGACAAAGTCTGGAAATAAGGTCTGATGAAGAAACTGAGACAATATAACGTAAATGGAAGAATGTACACTTGGTGAAAACATACTTGCACAACAGAAGAGCCCGAGTAGTGAGAGTACAGATAGACGACCTCAAGAGCAAGAAACTACAACTGCGTCACTGTGTTCCCCAGGGTATCCCCCTCCTCCACACCTTTCCTAATATTCATCAATGATCTGGTTGTGGAATTACTAAATGGAATTAAAGTGGTGATGACCTGGTCCTATGGAGCATAAATGAACATGCATCACTGGCCACTAGATGGCTACAAAGAGCTGTAGATGCACTTGTTGGGCAAATAGATGGTGTCAGTGTGTCAGCTTAAACACTGACATGTGCAGCACCACAGATGGTGTCAGTGTGTCAGCTTAAACACTGACATGTGCAGCACCACAGATGGTGTCAGTGTGTCAGCTTAAACACTGACATGTGCAGCACCACAGATGGTTTCAGTGTGTCAGCTTAAACACTGACATGTGCAGCACCACAGATGGTGTCAGTGTCAGCTTAAACACTGACATGTGCAGCACCACAGATGGTGTCAGTGTCAGCTTAAACACTGACATGTGCAGCACCACAGATGGTGTCAGTGTGTCAGCTTAAACACTGACATGTGCAGCACCACAGATGGTGTCAGTGTCTCAGCTTAAACACTGACATGTGCAGCACCATAGATGGTGTCAGTGTGTCAGCTTAAACACTGACATGTGCAGCACCATAGATGGTGTCAGTGTGTCAGCTTAAACACTGACATGTGCAGCACCATAGATGGTGTCAGTGTGTCAGCTTAAACACTGACATGTGCAGCACCACAGATGGTTTCAGTGTGTCAGCTTAAACACTGACATGTGCAGCACCACAGATGGTGTCAGTGTGTCAGCTTAAACACTGACATGTGCAGCACCATAGATGGTGTCAGTGTGTCAGCTTAAACACTGACATGTGCTGCACCATAGATGGTGTCAGTGTGTCAGCTTAAACACTGACATGTGCAGCACCATAGATGGTGTCAGTGTGTCAGCTTAAACACTGACATGTGCAGCACCACAGATGGTGTCAGTGTGTCAGCTTAAACACTGGACATGTGCAGCACCACAGATGGTGTCAGTGTGTCAGCTTAAACACTGACATGTGCAGCACCACAGATGGTGTCAGTGTGTCAGCTTAAACACTGACATGTGCAGCACCACAGATGGTGTCAGTGTGTCAGCTTAAACACTGACATGTGCAGCACCACAGATGGTGTCAGTGTGTCAGCTTAAACACTGACATGTGCAGCACCACAGATGGTGTCAGTGTCTCAGCTTAAACACTGACATGTGCAGCACCACAGATGGTGTCAGTGTCTCAGCTTAAACACTGACATGTGCAGCACCATAGATGGTGTCAGTGTGTCAGCTTAAACACTGACATGTGCAGCACCACAGATGGTGTCAGTGTGTCAGCTTAAACTGACAAGTGCAGCACCACTCTATTTACTCTCTCTCCAAAACAAAAGGCAGGGATTACTCAAATAAATGGAATACCCCAAGAGAAGATAAAGAACCAACATACCCTGGAGTAACATTTGATGATAGGCTGACATGGAGAAAGCACATCAACAAAGCAGTAGCAAAAGCCAGAAGGAAAAGTGGAACCACATGGGGAGCCAGCGGGAAAACACTTTTCAAAGTTTATCAACAGAGCATACGACCACAACTGGAATATGGGTCAGCAACATGGTGTTCAGCATAACAAAAACTCACACTACAAGAGATGAACAAAGTGCAAATTTAAGCACTTAGAGTCACCACAGTAAGGATGAAATAAACCCGTATTGTGGAGATGAATGCATCATTAAAAAACGAGAAGTAGATTGTGAGCTTTACTAGAACACGATTACAAGAAACAAAATGGACGTTGCGGCTAAAGCCTTCGTCAGCACAGAACAAACACAAACAGACAACCAATTAACTACAGGAGAAAAACTACATGAAGATATAATGACTACTTATCTTAATCCTGGTTTGGTCGAATGCGCCTTCAATGCTTACTGTTTGATCTATAGTGGAGATCTATAGTGGAGATGGAGCACATGGGGAGGACACAAGCACCGAGAGAGTTCAGAGATATGAAAACGCTAATACAAGCAAAAAAGTTCCTCAGCATGCCAGGCCACCCTATGAAGAACAGATTTGAAAACTTAGCTATGGGGCAGTTGAAAAGAAGTAGTTTTATCCACCAGGCCACACGACTCTGCATAGAAAGCACCGATCTGCCCACAGTTGGCATCCCCTTGAAAACTATTCCAGAATGAACACCACGGAAAGAAGAACATAGAATATCACTACAAATACAGACAAAAGTGAGAGGAATATTTGACAACGAAGAACAGAACAGTGTACAACATAGAACAGCCATTCTCAGCTTCCTTGATAAAGAATACCCACAGGACCTCTGGATCCGAGTCTACACAGATGGGTCAGCACAAAATGCTGTTCGAAATGGAGGAGCGGGAGTGTGGGGGACTAGAGTTAAAATTAGTTGCATATCCTTTACAGGACGTGACAGTCGATTCCAGAGCGCGCGAGCGAGTGTGTGTGTGTGTGTGTGTGTGTGTGTGTGTGTTTCCCTTTCTATTTGTGATTACTTGGCAAGTTTACGTTAAGCAGTTTACCACTGCTTTCTGAACGACCGGCACTCATATGGGAACCGCTAGGTGGTCTGCTTCCAAATCTCCTGCAGCTGGCTGTGTGTCGAACCCTGTATGCGAGATTACGAATTGCATTCGTCACTCCTTCGGCACAGAGCCGGTCCCACCTGGAACCCATTTCACACCCCTTCGGCACAGAGCCGGTCCCACCTGGAACCCATTTCACATCCCTTCAGCACAGAACCGGTCCCACCTGGAACCCATTTCATATCCCTTCAGCACAGAGCCGGTCCCACCTGGAACCCATTTCACATCCCTTCGGCACAGAGCCGGTCCTACCTGGAACCCATTACACATCCCCTTGGCACAGAGCAGGTCCCACCTGGAAACCATTTAACATCCCTTCAGCACAGAACCGGTCCCACCTGGAACCCATTTCACATCCCTTCAGCACAGAGCCGGTCCCACCTGGAACCCATTTCACATTCCTTCAGCACAGAGCCGGTCCCACCTGGAACCCATTTAACAACTGCTTCGATGCGGATTCTTCTTCTTCTTCGTTCATCCGGAGTTTTTTGTGTGTGGATGTGATTGCGTTGTGCCTGTTTACAGTAGAGCTGCGTTCTTGCGCCGTTAGGCCGACACATCCGACTTCTGCGGTCATTTGTTGACCGGGTTAACCTTCCCGGGGCGATGCGGATTCAAACACATGATCACCGGGCCGGAAGGCGAGTGTCTAGCCACGCCACATGACCACCGGATGAGTGTCTAGCCACAACCCTGCCACGGCTTGTGGCATGTGGCACCTTAAGTCATTTCAAGTTTTTCTTGAAATCTGATGTCAATAGAGGAACAGGCAGACAGATAATTTTATAAAATTATCATTCGGAGAAAGGGGGAAAGAAGCCAATTGAATATTTCAGCACTACAGGAGACAAATGAACATCGTAAACTGATTAGAGAAATTAGACGTAGACAGTCAACATTTTTTGGACATGTTATGAGAAGAAATGGATTGGAGAACTTGGTGACAACTGGCAAGATCGAAGGAAACAGACCAAGGGAAGATCGAGAAGTAAATACCTGGATGGCTTGGCCACGTGGACGGAAGAGACAGGAACACTGAGCTGATCCACGACACTGGTGATCGAGTGAAATGGCGAGTCATGACCGCCCACGCTTTCCGGTATGGCACATGATTGATTGATTGACATGTTTTTGTGATGCTTCATCATTTAATAGAGAAATCTGCCTGCATATCTTTCTCTATGAACAGATTACAAGAAAGTCAGCAGTAACACACAAACACCTGGTTGTAGACACCACACATAGTCTGAAATATCTTGGAGTAAAGTTTGATGAGAAAGGACCACACACACACACCTGGTTGTACACACCACACATAGTCTGAAATATCTTGGAGTAAAGTTTGATGAGAAAGGACCACACACACACACCTGGTTGTACACACCACACATAGTCTGAAATATCTTGGAGTAAAGTTTGATGAGAAAGGATCACACAAACACCTTGTTGTACACACCGCACATAGTCTGAAATATCTTGGAGTAAAGTTTGATGAGAAAGGACCACACAAAACCCTGGTTGTACACACCACACATAGTCTGAAATATCTTGGAGTAAAGTTTGATAAGAAAGGACCACACAAACACCTGGTTGTACACACCACACAGAAAGTTTCAAGTATCTTAGTGTAATATCTGATGATAGCATACCACATGCCACATACCACATAAAATATGCCACTACCAATACCACATGCCACATGTCACATACCACATGTCATACACCACTTGCCACATACCACATGCCAATACCACTTGCCACATACCATGTAAAACATGCCACTGCCACTTGCTAAATACCACATGTCACATACCACATGCCATACACCACATGCTACTACCACTTGCCACATACCACTACCACTTGTCACATATCACATGCCAATACCACATGTCACATACCAATACAACATATCACTTGTCACATACTACATGTCACATACCACATATCGCATGCCACATATCACACACTACATGGCAATACCACTTGCCACATGTCACATACCACATACCATATACCACAAACAACATGCCACTACCACTTGCCACATACCACATGCCATATACCACATGTTGCATGCCACATACCACCTGCCAGATACCACATGTCACATACCACATGCCACTACCACATGTTCCATACCACATGCCATATACCACATACCACAACGACTTGCAACATATCACATGTCACTTATCACATGCCAATACCACATGTCACATACCACATGCCATATACCACATAAAACATGACACTACCACTTGCCACATACCATGTGCCAAATACTGCATGTTACATACCACATGCCACATGATGCATGCCACATACCACATATCACACACCACCTGCCAGATACCACCTGCCAGATACCACATGCCAAATACCACAAATCACATGCCAATACCACATGATGCATGCCATATACCACATGCCACTACCACTTGCCACATATCACATACCAATACCACTTGCCACATGTCACATACCACATGCGACATGCCACATGTTGCATGCTACACACCACATGTCACATGCCACACACCACAGCCAGATACCACATGCCACATGCCACTACCATTTTCCACAAACCACATGACATATACCACATAAAAAATGCCACGACCACTTGCCACATACCACATGTCACATACCACATGCCAATACAACATGCCAAATACCACATACCACATGCCACTACCACTTGGCACATACCACATGTCACATGCCATTACCACATGCCAAATACTACATGCCATTACCACTTGCCACATACCACATGTTGCATGCCACATACCACATGCCACTACCAATTGGCACATACCACATGCCATATACGACATAAAACATGCCATTACCACTTGCCACATGCCATATACCACATAACACATGCCACTACCACTTGCCAATACCACTTGCCATATGCCACATACCACATAAAACATGCCACTACCACATGTCACATGCCATATACCACATGTTACATACCACAGACCATAAACCACACACCACAAACCATGGCAGTGTTGTGGTTAGACACTTGCCTTAGTTTAAAGCTGTGATTGAAAAACTGCAGAGGAAATATAAACAATGGATTTCTCTGTTTGTGGAAAGAAGTAAAAGACAGTGGGGAATCTTCTCATTGACAGGCAAGACATGAATAAGTTGGTGTTGATAAAGACAACGAATAGAATCTATATCTATAAAAGACGAGGTATGCATGTATGTCCATTCTTTATGCGTTCGCGAACGGTCCATCCGATTGAGATGAAATTTTCTACATGTTTTCTTTTCATTCCCGTGCAGCCAACTGTCATAGTTTGTTAGTGTACAATCAGCTATTTACTTACTAAAATTTAATATTTAAATTTACATTATCATTTCTATATAGCAAGGGGACTTAACTTAAGAAAAGTTATTTCAAGGGGTATAACTTTTAATATCATTGCTATATATTTTATATAAAGATTGTTGCATTGTTTTAAAAGATTTATAAACTCTTTGTCTGCAGTTATTTACAGGCATATGAGTTATAATAAATAATGATATAATCTTTAAGGCATTTTCAAAGTTTTCATAAAAATAATGCATCTATTTAAATAGTGAAAATTTTCTAACTCATCTTTTTATGTTTAAAGAAGTTATCTACAGTCATGTAGGTGATTAAAAACAGTTTTCATTAAAATAATGGATGGTGTGTGGAAGGACATTCTTAAGTTACTGTTTTATTGTTATATGAATTTAATGAGACGCTCCCTGCCAGTAGCTGGGCGAAGCTGCGCCGGGTCAGATAGATAGACAGACAGATAGTCGGGAACGGGAGCTTATATGACTACTTGTATGAATTAAATGAGATGCTCCCCACCAGAGGCTGGGCGAAGCCGGGCCAGGTCAGACAGACAGACAGACAGTCGGGAACGGGAGATTATATGACTACTTATATGAATTAAATTAGATGCTCCCCACCAGGGACTGGGTGAAGCCGGGCCGGGTCAGACAGACAGACAGATAGTCGGGAACGGGAGCTTATATGACTACTTATATGAATTAAATGAGATGCTCCCCACCAGGAGCTGGGCGAAGCTGGGCCGGGTCAGACAGACAGACAAGCAGACAGACAAACAGACAGACAGATAGATCCCCGCCAGGGAATGGGCGAAGCCGGGCCGGGTCAGCTAGTAGATGATAAATTAACTATCTCTCATGTCTTCTTGTGGGAACTTCTGCTTCAACTTCTCACCTGAGATGTTAAAAATGACGTCAGAATCTACAGTTCTGTAACATTTGGGTACAGCTTTACAAGTAAAGTAAAACAACAGTACCATGACATCACTGAGAAGGACAACTGTACCTTGCCATACTGGTAAGGATAATTGTGTGACAGCACTGATAAGGACAACTGTACAGTGACATCACTGATAAGGACAACTGTACTGTGACATCACTGAGAAGGACAACTGTACATTGACATACTGGTAAGGATAATTGTGTGACATCACTGATAAGGACAACTGTACAGTGACATCACTGATAAGGATAACTGTACTGTGACATCACTGAGAAGGACAACTGTACCTTGACATACTGGTAAGGATAATTGTGTGACATCACTGATAAGGACAACTGTACAGTGACATCACTGATAAGGACAACTGTATCATGACATCACCAATAAGGACAACTGTACCATGATATCATTGATAAGGACAACTGTACCATGACATCACCAATAAGGACAACTGTACCATGACATCACCAATAAGGACAACTGTACCATGAAATCACCAATAAGGACAACTGTATCATGACATCACCAATAAGGACAACTGCACCATGATATCATTGATAAGGACAACTGTACCATGACATCACCAATAAAGACAACTGTACCATGAGATCACCAATAAGGACAACTGTACCATGAAATCACCAATAAGGACAACTGTATCATGACATCACCAATAAGGACAACTGTACCATGACATCACCAATAAAGACAACTGTACCATGATATCATTGATAAGGACAGCTGTACCATGACATCACCAATAAGGACAACTGTACCATGACATCACCAATAAGGACAACTGTACCATGACATCACCAATAAGGACAACTGTACCATGATATCATTGATAAGGACAGCTGTACCATGACATCACCAATAAGGACAACTGTACCATGATATCATTGATAAGGACAACTGTACCATGACATCACCAATAAGGACAACTGTACCATGACATCACCAATAAGAATAACTGTACCATGACATCACCAATAAGGACAACTGTACCATGACATCACCAATAAGGACAACTGTACCATGATATCATTAATAAGGACAGCTGTACCATGACATCACCAATAAGGACAACTGTACCATGACATCACCAATAAGGACAACTGTTCCATGACATCAACAATAAGGACAACTGAACCATGATATCACCAATAAGGACAACTGTACCATGACATCACCAATAAGGACAACTGTTCCATGACATCACCAATAAGGACAACTGTACCATGAAATCACCAATAAGGACAACTGTACCATGACATCACCAATAAGGACAACTGTACCATGATATCATTGATAAGGACAGCTGTACCATGACATCACCAATAAGGACAACTGTACCATGATATCATTGATAAGGACAACTGTACCATGACATCACCAATAAGGACAACTGTACCATGACATCACCAATAAGGAAAACTGTACCATGACATCACCAATAAGGACAACTGTACCATGACATAACCAATAAGGACAACTGTACCATGACATCACCAATAAGGACAACTGTACCATGACATCACCAATAAGGACAACTGTACCATGACATCACCAATAAGGACAACTGTTCCATGACATCACCAATAAGGACAACTGTACCATGATATCACCAATAAGGACAACTGTACAATGACATCACCAATAAGGACAACTGTTCCATGACATCACCAATAAGGACAACTGTACCATGAAATCACCAATAAGGACAACTGTACCATGACATCACCAATAAGGACAACTGTACCATGATATCATTGATAAGGACAGCTGTACCATGACATCACCAATAAGGAAAACTGTACCATGACATCACCAATAAGAACAACTGTACCATGACATCACCGATAAGGACAACTGTACCATGATATCATTGATAAGGACAACTGTACCATGACATCACCAATAAGGACAACTGTACCATGACATCACCAATAAGGACAACTGTACCATGACATCACCAATAAGGACAACTGTACCATGACATCAAAAATAAGGACAACTGTATCATGACATCACCAATAAGGACAACTGTACCATGACATCACCAATAACAACAACTGTACCATGATATCATTGATAAGGACAACTGTACCATGATATCATTGATAAGGACAACTGTACCATGACATCACCAAAAAGGACAACTGTACCATGACATCACCAATAAGGACAACTGTATCATGATATCATTGATAAGGACAACTGTACCATGACATCACCAATAAGAACAACTGTACCATGACATCACCAAGAAGGACAACTGTACCATGACATCACCAATAAGGACAACTGTATCATGACATCACCAATAAGGACAACTGTACCATGATATCACCAATAACAACTGTACCATGACATCACAAATAACAACAATTGTACCATGATATCATTGATAAGGACAACTGTACCATGATATCATTGATAAGGACAACTGTACCATGACATCACCAATAACAACAACTGTACCATGATATCATTGATAAGGACAACTGTACCATGTTATCATTGATAAGGACAACTGTACCATGACATCGCCAATAAGGACAACTGTACCATGACATCACCAATAAGGACAACTGTACCATGACATCACCAATAAGGACAACTGTATCATGACATCACCAATAAGGACAACTGTACCATGACATCACCAATATGGACAACTGTATCATGACATCACCAATAAGGACAACTGTACCATGACATCACCAATAACAACAACTGTACCATGACATCACCAATAACAACAACTGTACCATGATATCATTGATAAGGACAACTGTACCATGATATCATTGATAAGGACAACTGTACCATGACATCACCAATAACAACAACTGTACCATGATATCATTGATAAGGACAACTGTACCATGACATCACCAATAACAACAACTGTACCATGATATCATTGATATGGACAACTGTACCATGATATCATTGATAAGAACAACTGTACCATAACATCACCGATAAGGAAAACTGTACCATGACATCACCAATAAGGACAACTGTTCCATTACATCACCAATAAGGACAACTGTACCATGACATCACCAATAAGGACAACTGTACCATGACATCACCAATAAGGACAACTGTACCATGACATCACCAATAAGGACAACTATTCCATGACATCACCAATAAGAACAACTGTACCATGACATCACCAATAAGGACAACTGTATCATGACATAACCAATAAGGACAACTGTACCATGACATCACCAATAAGGACAACTGTACCATGACATCACCAATAAGGACAACTGTACCATGACATCACCAATAAGGACAGCTGTACCATGACATCACCAATAAGGACAGCTGTATCATGATATCATTGATAAGGACAACTGTAACATGACATCACCAATAAGGACAACTGTATCATGATATCACCAATAAGGACAACTGTATCATGATATCACCAATAAGGACAACTGTATCATGACATCACCAATAAGGACAACTGTATCATGATATCATTGATAAGGACAACTGTACCATTACACCACCAATAAGGACAACTGTATCATGATATCACCAATAAGGACAACTGTACCATGATATCACCAATAAGGACAACTGTACCATGACATCACCAATAAGGACAACTGTATCATGATATCACCAATAAGGACAACTGTACCATGATATCACCAATAACAACAACTGTATCATGATATCACCAATAAGAACTGTACCATGATATCATTGATAAGGACAACTGTATCATGATATCACCAATAAGGACAACTGTACCATGATATCACCAATAACAACAACTGTACCGTGATATCATTGATAAGGACAACTGTACCATGATATCATTGATAAGGACAACTGTACCATGACATCACCAATAACAACAACTGTACCATGATATCATTGATAAGGACAACTGTACCGTGATATCACTGATAAGGACAACTGTACCATGACATCACCAATAAGGAAAACTCTACCATGACATCACCAATAAGGACAACTGTACCATGACATCACCAATAAGGACAACTGTACCATGACATCACCAATAAAGACAACTGTACCATGACATCACCAATAAGGACAACTGTACCATGATATCATTGATAAGGACAACTGTACCATGACATCATCAATAAGGACAACTGTATCATGATATCATTGATAAGGACAACTGTACCATGATATCACCAATAAGGACAACTGTACCATGATATCATTGATAAGGACAACTGTACCATGACATCACCAATAAGGACAACTGTACAATGATAACACTGATAAGGACAACTGTACCATGATATCATTGATAAGGACAACTGTACCATGATATCATTGATAAGGACAACTGTACCATGATATCACCAATAACGACAACTGTACCATGATATCACCAATAAGGACACCTGTACCATGATATCATTGATAAGGACAACTGTACCATGATATCATTGATAAGGACAACTGTACCATGATATCATTGATAAGGACAACTGTACCATGATATCATTGATAAGGACAACTGTACCATGATATTACCAATAAGGACAACTGTACCATGACATCACCAATAAGGACAACTGTACCATGATATCATTGATAAGGAGAACTGTACCATGACATCACCAATAAGGACAACTGTACCATGACATCACCAATAAGGACACCTGTACCATGACATCACCAATAAGGACAACTGTACCATGACATCACCAATAAGGACAGCTGTACCATGACATCACCAATAAGGACAGCTGTACCATGACATCACCAATAAGGACAGCTGTACCATGACATCACCAATAAGGACAACTGTACCATGACATCACCAATAAGGACAACTGTATCATGATATCATTGATAAGGACAACTGTACCATGACATCACCAATAAGGACAACTGTAACATGATATCATTGATAAGGACAACTGTACCATGACATCACCAATAAGGACAACTGTACCATGACATCACCAATAAGGACAACTGTACCATGACATCACCAATAAGGACAACTGTACCATGACATCACCAATAAGGACAACTGTACCATGACATCACCAATAAGGACAACTGTACCATGACATCACCAATAAGGACAACTGTATCATGATATCACCAATAAGGACAACTGTACCATGACATCACCAATAAGGACAACTGTACTGTTACATCGCTAATGACAACTATACTGTAACATCACCAATAAGGACAACTGTACCATGACATCACCAATAAGGACAACTGTACTGTGACATCACTAATAATGACAACTATACTGTGACATCACCGATAACGACAACTGTAGAGAAAACATATAAATCCTTAAAATAATCATGTGAATAGTTGAAATAATCATTTAAATAGTTGAAATAATCTGCCATATAACACTGGTATTATTTACAGGCAAGACAAGGATCACCAATATGATATAACCTCTACACACTGGTGGCTGTCATTGTTTCAGACATGTTTGTCTGTTGTCAACGTGAATGAGAACACAAACAAGAGCTGACACGATTTATTGCCTGGCATATTTGTGGGAATTCACTGTAGGGATTCACTGTAGATATTCACTGTAGGAATTCACTGTAGATATTCACTGTAGGAATCCACTGTAAGAATTCACTGTAGGGATTGACTGCAGGGATTCACTGGAGGGTAAGGATTTACTGTAAGAATTCACTGTGTTGCTTTATTCTATGCTGCTTTATGTCTGTCCATAGTATGGACCTGGCGAGACACAGTGCAACATGCCAGGCAAATAGTGGTGTCACCTCTTGTTTGTGCTCTCATTAATCCAAGTGTGATTGTCGTCCATACTATCTGGTTGTGGGGATGTTCTGTCTATTTTGAGATGTATCTGGTTGTGGGGATGTTCTGTCTATGTCCTGTCTATGTTGAGATGTATCTGGTTGTGGGGATGTCCTGTCTATGTTGAGATGTATCTGGTTGTGGGGATGTTCTATGTTGAGATGTATCTGGTTGTGGGGATGTCCTGTCTATGTTGAGATGTATCTGGTTGTGGGGATGTTCTGTCTATGTTGAGATGTATCTGGTTGTGGGGATGTTCTGTCTATGTTGAGATGTATCTGGTTGTGGGGATGTCTTGTCTATGTTGAGATGTATCTGGTTGTGGGGATGTTCTATGTTGAGATGTATCTGGCTGTGGGGATGTTCTATGTTGAGATGTATCTGGTTGTGGGGATGTTCTGTCTGTGTTGAGATGTATCTGGTTGTGGGGATGTCCTGTCTATGTTGAGATGTATCTGGTTGTGGGGATGTTCTGTCTATGTTGAGATGTATCTGGTTGTGGGGATGTTCTGTCTATGTTGAGATGTATCTGGTTGTGGGGATGTCCTGTCTATGTTGAGATGTATCTGGTTGTGGGGATGTCCTGTCTATGTTGAGATGTATCTGGTTGTGGGGATGTTCTGTCTATGTTGAGATGTATCTGGTTGTGGGGATGTCCTGTCTATGTTGAGATGTATCTGGTTGTGGGGATGTCCTGTCTATGTTGAGATGTATCTGGTTGTGGGGATGTCTGTCTATGTTGAGATGTATCTGGTTGTGGGGATGTTCTGTCTATGTTGAGATGTATCTGGTTGTGGGGATGTTCTGTCTGTGTTGAGATGTATCTGGTTGTGGGGATGTTCTGTCTATGTTGAGATGTATCTGGTTGTGGGGATGTTCTGTCTATGTTGAGATGTATCTGGTTGTGGGGATGTTCTGTCTATGTTGAGATGTATCTGGTTGTGGGGATGTCCTGTCTATGTTGAGATGTATCTGGTTGTGGGGATGTTCTATGTTGAGATGTATCTGGTTGTGGGGATGTCTGTCTGTGTTGAGATGTATCTGGTTGTGGGGATGTTCTGTCTGTATGTTGAGATGTATCTGGTTGTGGGGATGTTCTGTCTATGTTGAGATGTATCTGGTTGTGGGGATGTCTCTGTCTGTGAGATGTATCTGGTTTGGGGAGTTCTTGTCGATGTTCTGTCTATGTTGAGATGTATCTGTCTGGGGGATGTCCTGTCTATGTTGAGATGTATCTGGTTGTGGGGATGTTCTGTCTATGTTGAGATGTATCTGGTTGTGGGGATGTTCTGTCTATGTTGAGATGTATCTGGTTGTGGGATGTTCCTGTCTATGTTGAGATGTATCTGGTTGTGGGGATGTTCTGTCTATGTTGAGATGTATCTGGTTGTGGGGATGTTCCTGTCTATGTTGAGATGTATCTGGTTGTGGGATGTTCCTGTCTATGTTGAGAATGTATCTGGCTTGTGGGGATGTCCTGTCTATGTTGAGAATGTATCTGGTTGTGGGGATGTCCTGTCTATGTGAGATGTATCTGGTTTGGGGGATGTTCTGTTATGTTGAGATGTATCTGGTTGTGGGGGATGTCCTGTCTAGGTTGAGATGTATCTGGATGTGGGGATGTCCTTCTATGTTGAGATGTATCTGGTTGTGGGGATGTTCTGTCTATGTTGAGATGTATCTGGTTGTGGGGAGTTCTGTCTATGTTGAGATGTATCTGGCTGTGGGGATGTTCTATGTTGAGATGTATCTGGTTGTGGGGATGTTCTGTCTAGTGTTGAGATGTATCTGGTTGTGGGGATGTTCTGTATGTAGTGGATGTATCTGGTTGTGGGGATGGTCTGTCTATGTTGAGATGTAGCTGTTGTGGGGATGTTCGGTCTATGTTGAGATGTATCTGGTTGTGGGGATGTTCTGTCTATGTTGAAGATGTATCTGGTTGTGGTGTCTTCTATGTTGAGATGTATCTGCGTGGGATGTCTATGTTGAGATGTATCTGGCTGTGGGGATGTTCTATGTTGAGATGTATCTGGTTGTGGGGAATGTCTGTCTGTATGTGGAGATGTATCTGGTTGTGGGGATGTCTGTCTATGTTGAGATGTATCTGGTTGTGGGGATGTTCTGTCTATGTTGAGATGTATCTGGTTGTGGGGATGTTCCTGTCTATGTTGAGATGTATCTGGTTGTGGGGATGTTCTGTCTATGTTGAGATGTATCTGGTTGTGGGGATGTCCTGTCTATGTTGAGATGTATCTGGTTGTGGGGATGTTCTGTCTGTATTGAGATGTATCTGGTTGTGGGGATGTTCTGTCTATGTTGAGATGTATCTGGTTGTGGGGATGTCCTGTCTATGTTGAGATGTATCTGGTTGTGGGGATGTTCCTGTCTATGTTGAGATGTATCTGGTTGTGGGGATGTTCTGTCTGTATTGAGATGTATCTGGTTGTGGGGATGTTCCTGTCTATGTTGAGATGTATCTGGTTGTGGGGATGTTCTGTCTATGTTGAGATGTATCTGGTTGTGGGGATGTTCTGTCTATGTTGAGATGTATCTGGTTGTGGGGATGTCCTGTCTATGTTGAGATGTATCTGGTTGTGGGGATGTTCTGTCTATGTTGAGATGTATCTGGTTGTGGGGATGTTCTGTCTGTTGAGATGTATCTGGTTGTGGGGATGTTCTGTCTATGTTGAGATGTATCTGGTTGTGGGGATGTTCTGTCTATGTTGAGATGTATCTGGTTGTGGGGATGTTCTATGTTGAGATGTATCTGGTTGTGGGGATGTCCTGTCTATGTTGAGATGTATCTGGTTGTGGGGATGTTCTGTCTATGTTGAGATGTATCTGGTTGTGGGGATGTCCTGTCTATGTTGAGATGTATCTGGTTGTGGGGATGTTCTGTCTGTTTGTGGGGGATGTCCTATCTATGTTGAGATGTATCTGGCTGTGGGGATGTTCTGTCTGTGTTGAGATGTATCTGGTTGTGGGGATGTCCTGTCTATGTTGAGATGTATCTGATAGTGGGGATGTTCTGTGTTGAGATGCATCTTGTTGTGGTTATGTTATCTACTGGTTTGCCAGAGTCAGAGACCAAAAGGTGGTTACATAGACACAAATGTGCTAGGAAATGAAACAAACACATGTAATTGTTTTGTCTACTCTCTAGGTTTATTGAAAGCACACAAGTAAATCACATTCTGAAGGTGATTTACAGCAACAGTAATATATATCTATGTGTACGGATCTCCAAATTCACAGACTGGCTGCTTGTAACATGTTACATAAGCACATGTATGTAATGTGTGGTGAAGATGATGTTTTGTGAACATATATTAAAATATACAGCAATGCGTGTTCTCTACAACAGTTGCTTTCACTGGTCACTCATATCCTGTGGATGAGCTTGTAGTGGTCAGCCGGGGGCAGGTTGATTTATGGCCTGTTGTAAGAAATCAAAGGACATCAATCAAAATGTGATCAATCATGAATGAATCAGTCATGGTTATCTGCAAACACTGCACATGCGTTGAACCAGGCTGTACTGAGCAATTCAGGTTTACAAACAATCTGCATGAAGTACAAATGTCAATGTCACAAATCAAACAGCAGTTGTGTTTTACACGTTCTAAAATGATGGGCAGTTTAGGGACTGTTTACTCGTAAAATCACATTAACCTGAATACATTGTTACAAGATACAAACTTGCAGCTTTCAGATGTGATGTTATCACAGAATACAAAGAATAAGGTGGTCAAAATAGAGCAAATGTCACAAATTCTTAAAGACATTAAAGAAAATAAATTACTGAATATCACATTCACGAAGGTGACCTTGGCACGGTCAAAATGTGAGTCATGGAGTTCTATTACAGAAAACACTGGAGGGAAAGAGAGAAAGAGGAAAAACTACATGACACAAGCATGTAATATTACTAGGCAACAGAATTATGTTGAGTCGAGGAGACCTGCTGACAACAGGAGACAGAGAAAGGACAACAGGAGACAGAGAAAGGACAACAGTAGACAAAGAAAGAACATGATGAGACGACTTCACCAGAAGCCTTCATACCTACTGACCTCATGAAATGAACACATTTTACCAGACTCTATATATAGACCTCATGAAAACATTTTACCAGACTCCTCAGATTGACCTCATGAAAACATTTTACCAGACTCTATAGACTGACCTCATGAACACATTTTACCAGACTCTATAGACTGACCTCATGAACACATTTTACCAGACTCTACAGATTGACTTCATGAACACATTTGACCAGACTCTACAGATTGACCTCATGAACACATTTTACCAGACTCTATAGATTGACCTCATGAACACATTTTACCAGACTCCACAGACTGACCTCATGAACACATTTTACCAGACTCTACAGATTGACCTCATGAGATGAACACATTTTACCAGACTCTACAGATTGACTTCATGAACACATTTTACCAGACTCCACAGATTGACCTCATGAACACATTTTACCAGACTCTACAGATTGACCTCATGAGATGAACATATTTTACCAGACTCTACAGATTGACTTCATGAACACATTTGACCAGACTCTACAGATTGACCTCATGAACACATTTTACCAGACTCTACAGATTGACCTCATGAACACATTTGACCAGACTCTACAGATTGACCTCATGAACACATTTGACCAGACTCTACAGATTGACCTCATGAACACATTTTACCAAACTACAGACAGACCTCATGAACACATTTGACCAGACTCTACAGATTGACCTCATGAACACATTTTACCAGAATCTACAGATTGACCTCATGAACACATTTTACCTGACTCTACAGATTGACCTCATGAACACATTTTATCAGACTCTACAGATTGACTTCATGAACACATTTGACCAGACTCTACAGATTGACCTCATGAACACATTTTACCAGACTCTACAGATTGACCTCATGAACACATTTTACCAGACTCTACAGATTGACCTCATGAGATGAACACATTTTACCAGACTCTACAGATTAACCTCATGAACACATTATACCAGACTCTACAGATTGACCTCATGAACACATTTTACCAGACTCTACAGATTGACCTCATGAAATGAACACATTTTACCAGACTCTACATTCCTCCGAAGTCGGAGAGTGTCTGCCTGTACGGCGAGGAACCACCAGTCTGCACGCCAATAAGCCAGACATGGGACAGCGGATACTCACGCAAACCTCAGGTCCTGTATGACATCACACTGATGTTGGACAACAGGAAGCCTCTATCCGACATACAGGACTTCGCGTTGGAGCTCAAGCCAACGAACACAAGCAAGCAAGCACCAGACTCTACTGACTGACATGAAATTAACAAATTCTGCCAGACAACTTCATAAATAGACTGCACCAAAACTACAGCCAGATGATTCTCCTGTAAAATACATACAAGCTGGACTGGGCATCTAGAATGTTCTTGGGTTGGTGGGGGATTGTGTATGTGGGTGGGGAATATGTTGTCGATGGAGATGTGGCTGGGGGATGGGTGGTTTGAGGTGTGGGTGGGGAGAGGATGTGTGGGGTAGGATGTGTATGTGGGATGTGTGGGTTGGTGGGGGAATGTTTGTGAGTGGCGAGTGTGTTTTGGTTGGGGGATCAGGTGAGGGCAGTGTGTGTGGATGGGGGATGTGCGGGAGGGGGATGGGTCGGTTGGTGGGGTATGTATGTGTCCCTTGGTGTTCGTGTGTGTCGGTAGGTGGGGGTGTGTATGTGTCCCTTGGTGCGCGTGTGTGTGGGTAGGTGGGGGTGTTGTGTGGGTGGGGTGATGTATGGATAGGTGGGAGATGGGCTTCATAGCATGGTAATTAGCCTTGTTTATGTTTACAACATTCATTTCTCAATGTTTATTTTTCTTCCTATGTAAATGTATAATGCTCTTGATGAACGAAAGACGAGTGATTGGAAGGGCCGAATGTAAGACGGGCCTGCGCGCCCAATTTGTGACCCTAATAAAGTTGATTTGATTTGATTTGATTTGATTTGTGAATCTTGGCACATCTCACCAACCATCAACACAACCAACTAAACACGTTTGTAACTTGTGTCACTTTATCCCTGCCATGATATGTTCAAGTGAATATGTAAATGTTCCATCAGCAGCTGCGTGTTGTGAAGCTTCACATTTCACAGGCAAGTATTGATAATTTCACAGGCTGTTACTGATAATTTCACAGACTTGTATTCATAAGGTCAAAATTGCACAATGTGTACATAAATATATTTGTAATTTGTACGATCACACAGCAGCACTTCTATCATTTGCTGTAATCAGCAGTACATGTCTGGACATAACGTGCAGGTGGACAATTCATTTGTAGACAACACACACAGACACCATGGACAATTCATGTGTGGACAACACAAGTGGACAAAAATGGACAATTCATGTGTGGACAACACACATGGACATCATGGACAATTCATGTGTGGACAACAGACACAGACATCATGGACAATTCATGTGTGGACAACACAAGTGTACAAAAATGGACAATTCCTAACTGGACATCACATGTGGACTTCATGGACAAAAATTGACAAGTGACAAGTGTGAATTGCAGTGGCGTTAACTTACTTGTTGGCTGCCACACAGTTTTCACAATCTTTGCAGACATCACACACCGTGGAATCCTTCAAAACCTTTGACTCGTAGAAAACTGTCATTTGGTTGTCTGAAATAAGCAGATCAAATATCTCTTAGCACATAAACTGTCATCTGGTTGTCTGAAATAAACAGATCTAATTTCTCTCACATAAAACACACACATCTATTAATTAAGGGAGAAATATCTACTCTTTATACCCCAGAAAGAATAAGAGCGAGAAAGAGGGGAGATGAATAAGAGAGAGAAGGGAGATGAAAGAAAAGTAGAAATGAGGAGAGAAGAAAGAGATGCAGAGAGAGAGAGAGAGAGAGAGAGAGAGAGAGAGAGAGAGAGAGAGAGAGAGAGAGAGAGAGAGAGAGAGAGAGAGAGAGAAATAAATATAAAATGTGTGGGGCTAGAAATAAAAGAAATAAATGGAGACAGGAGGAGATATGAAAGAATGGTAGAGATGGAGAGCAAGAGAGAGAGAGAGAGAGAGAGAGAGAGAGAGAGAGAGAGAGAGAGAGAGAGAGAGAGAGAGAGAGAGAGAGAGAGAGAGAGAGAGACATGGAAAAAATGATATAGGTGGAGAGATAGGTGGGGGAGATGAAAGAGAGATAGATTTGAAGAGAAGAAGATGGCAGAAATAGAAAGGAAGACAAAGTGAGAGAGACAGAGAGAGAGAGAGAGAGATGGGGGATGAAAGTAAGAAAGAGATAGAAAAGGGTGGAGATTCAAGAATCACAGAGATGGAGAGAGAGAGAGAGAAGAGAAAGAGACAGATATACAGACAGACAGACAGAAAGACATACTGATAGATCAATGGAAAGAGAAGTAGATAGTTTGATATGATCAGAGAGATTACTGCAGAGGAGAGAGCCTGAGAGAGAGAGAGAGAGAGAGAGAGAGAGAGAGAGAGAGAGAGAGAGAGGAACACAATGAAGTGAGGACACAATAGCAGACAATGAAGTGAGAAGACAATAGCAGACAATGAAGTGAGAAGACAATAGCAGACAATGAAGTGAGGACACAATAGCAGACAATGAAGTGAGAAGACAAAACCTGGCAGTCTTACTTGGATTATAGTAGTCATAGATTTTGTTGGCCACAGGCTGACAGTTGGCTACCAGTCCAGTTCTGACCAGCCTCACTTGGATACAGACCGGACTTCTACTGATCTGTCAATGAGATGAGGATGCGTGTCAGTGAGATGAGGATGTGTCAGTGAGATGATGTGTGTCAGTGAGATGATGTATGCCAGTGAGATGAGGATGTGTGTCAGTGAGATGAGGATGTGTGTCAGTGAGATGATGTGTCAGTGAGATGAGGACATGTGTCAGTGAGATAAGGATATGTGTCAGTGAGATGAGGATATGTGTCAGTGAGTTGAGGATGTGTGTCAGTGTGTCAGTGAGTTGAGGATGTATGTCAGTGAGATGAGGATGTGTGTCAGTGAGATGAGGATGTGTGTCAGTGAGATGAGGATGTATGTCAGTGAGATGAGGATGTGTATCAGTGAGATAAGGATATATGTCACTGAGATGAGGATATGTGTCAGTGAGATGATGTGTGTCAGTGAGATGAGGATATATGTCAGTGAGATGAGGATATGTATAAGTAAGTTGAGGATGTTTGTCAGTGTGTCAGTGAGTTGAGGATGTATGTCAGTGAGATGAGGATGTGTGTCAGTGAGATGAGGATGTGTGTCAGTGAGATGAGGGTGTGTGTCAGTGAGATGAGGATGTGTGTCAGTGAGATGAGGATGTGTCAGTGAGACAAGGATGTGCATCAGTGAGTTGAGGATGTGTGTCAGTGAGATGAGGATATGTGTCAGTGAGATGAGGGTGTGTGTCAGTGAGATGAGGATGTGTCAGTGAGATGAGGATGTGTGTCAATGTGTCAGTGAGATAAGGATGTGTGTCAGTGAGATGAGGATGTGCATCAGTGAGTTGAGGATGAGTGTCAGTGAGATGAGGATATGTCAGAGTGTCAGTGAGATGATGATGTGTATCAGTGAGACAAGGATGTATGTCAGTGTGGCGAGGATGTGTGACAGTGTGTCAGTGTGATGAGGATGTGTGTCAGTGAGATGAGGATGTGTGTCAGTGGGTCACTGTGTCAGTATGACATTTATAGTTGTGTTAACAAAAAATGTTTACAATTTTCTCAAATATTTTCACTATATTGGGATAAGATGTCTGCAAACATGAAACATTCCTGTTGCACACCTCCCTTGATTAGATGGTAATGATAATTAGCTAATGGTAGTGTCACATTGTGGAGAAAGAAAAGTATTGCAGTTCTGTGAAAACAAAACACTGTGACAATACTCGTCTAGGTACAGAATGACAAAAGTTCTCCAATAAAGACTGACTATACTCATCTAGGTACAGAATGACAACAGTTCAACAAAGACTGTGACAATACTCGTCTAGGTACAGAATGACAAAAGTTCTCCAACAAAGACTGTGACAATACTCATCTAGGTACACAATGACAACAGTTCAACAAAGACTGCGACAATACTTGTCTAGGTACAGAATGACAACAGTTCTCCAACAAAGACTGTGACAATACTCATCTAGGTACACAATGACAACAGTTCAACAAAGACTGCGACAATACTTGTCTAGGTACAGAATGACAACAGTTCTCCAACAAACAAACCACTGACAATATTTGTCTAGATACACAATGACAACAGTTCTCCAACAAAGACTGTGACAATAATCATCTAGGTACACAATGACAACAGTTCTCCGACAAAGACTGCAACAATACTTGTCTAGGTACAGAATGACAACAGTTCTCCAACAAACAATCCACTGACAATATTTGTCTAGACACACAATGACAATAGTTCTCCAACAAAGACTGTGACAACACTCATCTTGATACACAATGACAACAGTTCTCCAACAAAGACTGCGACAATACTTGTCTAGGTACAGAATGACAATAGTTCTCCAACAAAGACTTGACAATACTTGTCTAGGTACAGAATGACAACAGTTCTCCAACAAAGACTCGACAATACTTGTCTAGGTACAGAATGACAACAGTTCTCCATCAAAGAAACCTGCTCTAATTACCTGGTCAAAGTATAGTATGGCCTTCTTGTTCTGGGTCTCTTTGCGTTTGAGGATATCCAGTTGAGTGATGCTTTCATAGTCAAGCTCGAAGCCGGAGGGAACGCCAATCTCTTCCACGGCCATTCCACTGGACTCTCCTTCACCCAGCCATCTGGTTGTAGCATCATCTTTATTACTAACTTATCATTTCAATAATAACAAGAGAACATTTTCCTAAGCTAGTAAAGTAATGTACACTGTTCCATGACTAGAGATGTACACTGTTCCATGACTAGAGATGTACACTGTTCCATGACTAGAGATGTACACTATTCCATGACTAGAGATGTACATTGTTCCATGACTAGAGATGTACATTATTCCATGACTAGAGATGTACATTGTTCCATGACTAGAGATGTACATTGTTCCATGACTAGAGATGTACACTGTTGCATGACTAGAGATTACACTGTTCCATGACTAGAGATGTACACTGTTCCATGACTAGAGATGTACACTGTTCCATGACTAGAGATGTACACTGTTCCATGACTAGAGATGTACACTGTTCCATGACTAGTGATGTATACTGTTCCATGACTAGAGATGTACACTGTTCCATGACTAGTGATGTATACTGTTCCATGACTAGTGATGTATACTGTTCCATGACTAGTGATGTATACTGTTCCATGACTAGAGATGTACACTGTTCCATGACTAGAGATGTACACTGTTCCATGACTAGAGATGTACACTGTTCCATGACTAGAGATATACACTGTTCCATGACTAGAGATGTAAACTGTTCCATGACTAGAGATGTACATTGTTCCATGACTAGAGATGTACACTGTTCCATGACTAGAGATGTACATTATTCCATGACCAGAGATGTACATTATTCCATGACTAGAGATGTACACTGTTGCATGACTAGAGATTACACTGTTCCATGACTAGAGATGTACACTGTTCCATGACTAGAGATGTACACTGTTACATGACTAGAGATGTACATTGTTCCATAACTAGAGATGTACACTGTTGCATGACTAGAGATGTACACTGTTGCATGGCTAGAGATATACACTGTTCCATGACTAGAGATGTACATTGTTCCATGACTAGAGATGTACATTATTCCATGACTAGAGATGTACACTGTTCCATGACCAGAGATGTACATTATTCCACGACTAGAGATGTACACTGTTCCATGACTAGTGATGTATACTGTTCCATGACTAGTGATGTATACTGTTCCATGACTAGAGATGTACATTGTTCCATGACCAGAGATGTACATTGTTCCATGACTAGAGATGTACACTGTTCCATGACTAGAGATGTACACTGTTCCATGACCAGAGATGTACATTGTTCCATGACTAGAGATGTACATTGTTCCATGACTAGAGATGTACATTATTCCATGACTAGAGATGTACATTATTCCATGACTAGAGATGTACATTGTTCCATGACTAGAGATGTACATTATTCCATGACTAGAGATGTACATTGTTCCATGACTAGAGATGTACATTGTTCCATAACTAGAGATGTACATTGTTCCATGACTAGAGATGTACATTGTTCCATGACTAGAGATGTACATTGTTCCATGACTAGAGATGTACACTGTTCCATGACTAGAGATGTACACTGTTCCATGACTAGAGATGTACATTGTTCCATGACTAGAGATGTACACTGTTCCATGACCAGAGATGTACATTGTTCCATGACTAGAGATGTACATTATTCCATGACTAGAGATGTACACTGTTCCATGACTAGAGATGTACATTATTCCATGACTAGAGATGTACACTGTTCCATGACTAGAGATGTACACTGTTCCATGACTAGAGATGTACATTATTCCATGACTAGAGATGTACACTGTTTCCATGACTAGAGAGTGTACACTGTTCCATGACTAGAGATGTAACACTGTTCCATGACTAGAGATGTACACTGTTCCCATGACTAGAGATGTACACTGTTCCATGACTAGAGATGTACATTATTCCATGACTAGAGATGTACACTGTTCCATGACTAGAGATGTACACTGTTCCATGACTAGAGATGTACATTGTTCCATGACCAGAGATGTACATTATTCCATGACTAGAGATGTACATTATTCCATGACTAGAGATGTACACTGTTCCATGACTAGAGATGTACATTGTTCCATGACTAGAGATGTACACTGTTCCATGACTAGAGATGTACATTGTTCCATGACTAGAGATGTACACTGTTCCATGACTAGAGATGTACACTGTTCCATGACTAGAGATGTACACTGTTCCATGACCAGAGATGTACATTGTTCCATGACCAGAGATGTACATTATTCCTGACTAGGAATGTACATTATTCCATGACTAGAGATGTACCGACTTATTCCATGAAGAGATGTGACATTATTCCCATGACTAGAGATGTACCACTGTTCCATGACAAGAGATGTACCATTTATTCCATGACTAGAGATGATACACTGTTCCATGACTAGAGATGTACACTGTTCCATGACCAGAGATGTACATTGTTCCATGACTAGAGATGTACATTATTCCATGACTAGAGATGTACATTATTCCATGACTAGAGATGTACACTGTTCCATGACCAGAGATGTACATTATTCCATGACTAGAGATGTACACTGTTCCATGACTAGAGATGTACATTGTTCCATGACTAGAGATGTACACTGTTCCATGACCAGAGATGTACATTATTCCATGACTAGAGATGTACATTATTCCATGACCAGAGATGTACATTATTCCATGACTAGAGATGTACACTGTTCCATGACTAGAGATATACACTGTTCCATGACTAGAGATGTACATTGTTCCATAACTAGAGATGTACACTGTTCCATGACTAGAGATGTACATTGTTCCATGGCTAGAGATGTACACTGTTCCATGACTAGAGATGTACATTATTCCATGAATAGAGATGTACATTATTCCATGACTAGAGATGTACATTGTTCCATGACTAGAGATGTACACTGTTCCATGACTAGAGATGTACACTGTTCCATGACTAGAGATGTACACTGTTCCATGACTAGAGATGTACATTGTTCCATAACTAGAGATGTACACTGTTGCATGACTAGAGATGTACACTGTTCCATGGCTAGAGATGTACACTGTTCCATGACTAGAGATGTACATTATTCCATGACTAGAGATGTACATTGTTCCATGATTAGTGATGTACCGGGTATATGGTGCTGGCCCCTTGTTCTATAGAACAACTGGCACTCAATGCATGAACTGATCAATGTTAGTCCCATGTTTTATAGAACAGGCAACAAATGGCTAAACTGGTCAATATTTGTCCCATGTTCTACAGAAGAAGAGGCAACCAACAGCTGAACTGGTCAATGTTTGTCCCATGTTTTATAGAACAACTGGCACCCAATGGGTGAACTTGTCAATGTTAGCCATGTGTTCTATAGAACAACTGACACCCAACGGGTGAACTGATCAATGCTGGCCACATGTTCTACAGAACAACTGGCACCCAATGAGTGAACTGGTCAATGTTATCCCCATGTTCTATAGAATAAATGGCACCCAATGAGTGAACTGGTCAATGTTATCTCCATGTTCTATAGAACAACTGGCACCCAATGAGTGAACTGGTCAATGTTATCCCCATGTTCTATAGAATAAATGGCACCCAATGAGTGAACTGGTCAATGTTATCTCCATGTTCTATAGAATAAATGGCACCCAATGAGTGAACTGGTCAATGTCAGCCACTTATACTTCCAAGAACATTTCCTGTAGCCATTTTTGGCATCAGATGAGACTAGATAGTTGAATTTAACAAATGTCCATATGTAAATATAGCATCAATAATTGTATTTAACAAATGTCCATATGTAAATATAGCATCAATAATTGTATTTAACAAATGTCCATATGTAAATATAGCATCAATAATTGTATTTAACAAATGTCCATATGTAAATATAGCATCAATAATTGTATTTAACAAACGTCCATATGTAAATATAGCATCAATAATTGTATTTAACAAATGTCCATATGTAAATATAGCATCAATAATTGTATTTAACAAATGTCCATATGTAAATATAGCATCAATAATTGTATTTAACAAACGTCCATATGTAAATATAGCATCAATAATTGTATTTAACAAATGTCCATATGTAAATATAGCATCAATAATTGTATTTAACAAACGTCCATATGTAAATATAGCATCAATAATTGTATTTAACAAATGTCCATATGTAAATATAGCATCAATAATTGTATTTAACAAATGTCCATATGTAAATATAGCATCAATAATTGTATTTAACAAATGTCCATATGTAAATATAGCATCAATAATTGTATTTAACAAACGTCCATATGTAAATATAGCATCAATAATTGTATTTAACAAACGTCCATATGTAAATATAGCATCAATAATTGTATTTAAACAACGTCCATATGTAAATATAGCATCAATAATTGTATTTAACAAACGTCCATATGTAAATATAGCATCAATAATTGTATTTAACAAATGTCCATATGTAAATATAGCATCAATAATTGTATTTAACAAATGTCCATATGTAAATATAGCATCAATAATTGTATTTAACAAATGTCCATATGTAAATATAGCATCAATAATTGTATTTAACAAACATCCCAATTTAAATATAATATCAATAGTTGCATTTAACAAACATTCTAATCTAAATATAACATCAATAGTTGTATTTAACAAATGTTCATAACTAAATTCTGGCTCCCCAGTGAATGGGTTACAGACGTGGTTTGTGATCCTGCATACCCGTGTTCAAAACACAGCTGCACGCGATTTGGCAGCAGATCGCCTTGCGTTGGTTTTTCATGAAATGGTATGGGTGCCGGTCATTCAGAAAGCTATGGCAAACTACTGAACGTAAACTTGCCAAGAGATCACAACAGCAATAAATGCTAGCCTTGGCTGCGACATCCTGTAAAGGATATGCAACTAACTTTTTTTACAACTAAATATGACTCCACATAGTTGTATTTAATAAATGTCCATAGCTAAACATGACATCAGCTAGAATCTAACAATAAAACAAATAATAAATACATTTGTCAAGAGAGGCCACCTACCTGGCACAGGTTTCTAGAACCAGATGGTTGATCGTCTCCTCAATCAGTTTGATGCTTAGGTCAAAGGTCACCACATCAATGTTAGATTGAACATTGAAGAACACAGCAGCCTGGGAACATGCAACAGTTTTGATTTCACACACAGGAGAATACCACAAGAATATTCCACACACAGGAGAATACCACAGGAATATTCAACAAACAGGAGAATACCACAGGAATATTCCACACACTGGAGAATACCACAAGAATATTCCACACACAGGAGAATACCACAAGAATATTCCACACACAGGAGAATACCACAAGAATATTCCACACACAGGAGAATACCACAAGAATATTCCACACACAGGAGAATACCACAGGAGTACAGTTTTGATTTCACACACAGGAGAATACCACAAGAATACAGTTTTTATTTCCCACGCAGGAGAATACAAGAAGAATGCAGTTTTTATTTCACATGCAGGAGAATACCACACAAATACATTTTCTATTTCCTACAGAGAAGAGTACCACCATAATTATTACAAACTGTTGGTAATTACAACAACAAAAAACAAACGAACAAACAAACAAAAAACAGCTTGGCTTGGACAATTCAAGTTTGTAAACATAAATGAGGAGCAGACAATCAACAGTTGCTCTTCCCATGGATCTCACAGCAGGGACCTGGTTTGAACCCTCTTTAAGTCAACACATTTTATCCACCAGAGCTTTAGTTAACAACAAACCTGGCCTGGCAGCTTCCTGGGCACAGACATTCATTTTCTCATTCACTGACCAAACTCCTCCACCACATGTCAGAAGTGCTGTAACTATTTTAGTTTATTTGAGCAAAAAACACATTTATTTGCTTGCAAATAAAAAAACAAACATATATATATATATATATATATATATATATATATATATATATATATATATATATATATATATATATATATATATATATATATATATATATATAACTGTGGAGAGTCATGAACACCTACGCCAGCTGGTTGGACACCTGATGATGTTGATGATATATATGTTGTTTGTCCATCAAAAATGATGATGACCATTCATTTCATCCAGTGGGGTTGAAGGTGTGGAGCCGTGGGTTCTAAGATGGCTGATAAGGCCTATTTTGGCTCGAAATGTTCTTTGACAATGTGGGCAAAGAATGCTTGACGTCTCTGGAGGAGGATTTCCTGCAGTGGTTTTTCTGTCCTGCCTTTTCTTCACAGCTCTTGCAGTCCTGGTTGCCTCACATATGACTGCACCTTTGCGCAATGATGCACGCCACGAATTTCGGTCTCTGGCTGCAGCCTCCCAGGTGTCATGATGAATTCCAAAAGCATTCAGTGAAATTTTCAGAGTGTCTTTAAAACGTGATCTGGCATGCGGGTCAGGTGACCAGCCCAGCGAATCTGATTCTTCATCAGTAGAGTGTGGATACTGGGCATGGATGCTCTTTCTAGGACTTCAGTGTCTGGAATCTTGTCTTGCCATTTAATCTTCAGTAGCTTCCTTAGGCAGACTGTGTGGAAGTGGTTTAATTTCCTAGCGTGTCGCTGATAAACAGTCCAGGTTTCACAAGCATATAGCAGTGTGGATAATACAACTGCTTTGTAGACTTTTAGCTTTGTTTGCAGGCTTATTCCAGTTCTGTCCCATACATTCTTGTACAGTCTGCCAAAGGCTGCACTGGCCTTGGAGATTCTTGCATTCACTTCGTCATCGATTGTGGCAGCTTGTGACACAGTGCTGCCAAGATAGGTGAATTTGTCCACAACACTTAGTCTATGATCATTCACTTTGATATTCGGCACAGTGTGATTATTCCCTGGAGCTGGCTGGTACATAACTACAGTCTTCTCCAAGTTGATATTGAGCCCAAAGTTGGCACAGGCATGTGAGAAAGCTGAAACATTATGTTGCATGTCCGCCTCTGAGTTGGCGTATAGAGCGCAATCATCAGCAAACAGGAGCTCTCTGACAGTGCCGCTGTCAATTTTGGTTTTAGCTTTCAGCCTTCTGAGATTGAATAACTTTCCATCCATACAGTAGTTGATGTCTATTCCAATGTCGTCGTTCTCGAAGGCATTCATCAACATGGCTGAAAACATGAGGCTGAACAGTGTTGGTGCCAGGACACATCCTTGCTTCACTCCATTGGTTACAGGAAAGGGTTCAGACAGTTCACCATTTTCCTGTACTCTTGCCTGCATGCCGTCATGATGATATATATATAGATTTAACAACATACATACTTTTACTTATTATCATCATGTGATCTGCCAAATGGCACTGGCAATCATATCTCTCCACAGTGTCCTCAGTGTTCTATATCAATCATTTATCTCCACAGATCTCTGTCCTCAGTGTTCTATATCAATCATTTATCTCTACAGATCTCTGTCTTTGGTGTTCTATATCAATCATATATCTCCACAGATCTCTGTCTTTGGTGTTCTATATCAATCATTTATCTCCACAGATCTCTGTCCTCTGTGTTTTGGATCAATCATGCATCTCCACAAATTTATGTCCTTAGTGTTCTGTATCAATCATGGCTCTCCATAGATCTCTGTCCTTAGTGTTCTATATCAATCATGCATCTCCACAGATCTCTGTCCTCAGTGTTCTATATCAATCATGTATCTCCACAGATCTCTGTCCTCAGTGTTTTGGATCAATCATTTATCTCCATAGATCTCTGTCCTTGGTGTTCTATATCAATCATTTATCTCCATAGATCTCTGTCCTTGGTGTTCTGGATCAACTCTGTTGATGTTATTCCCCCAGGCCAGCACCGGAAGCCATCCACCATCTTTGCCCTTGGTCTGCTTCTTCTACCTCTGATCTCTCCAGGCATAACATTCTGCTGTGCTTCTCCTCTCATCACATGACAAAGAACATTGTCTTCTTTCATGTTGTACATGTTTTACTTTCATGAGAATTGTCCAGACACTCGTTGGAAGTTACTCTGGCAGTCCAAGGTTTCCACAGGAGTCTTTTCAGGAACCACACCTTCAGGGCTTCCAAGCTCTTCCTGATTCGTTCATTCATATTCCACGATTCACTGCCATACAGTACAGCAGAACATGTTGTACATTCCAAGATTCACTGCCATACAGTACAGCAGAACATCGTACATTCCAAGATTCACTGCCATACAGTACAGCAGAACATTGTACATTCCAAAATTCACTGCCATACAGTACAACAGAATGTTGTATATTCCAAGATTCACTGCCATACATTACAGCAGAACGTTGTATTTTCCAAGCTATACAGTACAGCTGAACGTTGTACATTCCAAGATTCACTGCCATACATTACAGTAGAACATTGTACATTCCAAGATTCACTGCCATACATTACAGCAGAATATTGTACATTCCAAGATTCACTGCCATACAGTACAGCAGAACACTGTATATTTCAAGATTCACTGCCATACAGTACAGCAGAACACTGTATATTTCAAGATTCACTGCCATACAGTACAGCAGAACACTGTATATTTCAAGATTCACTGCCATACAGTACAGCAGAACACTGTATATTTCAAGATTCACTGCCATACAGTACAGCAGAACATTGTACATTCCAAGATTCACTGCCATACAGTACAGCAGAACACTGTATATTTCAAGATTCACTGCCATACAGTACAGCAGAACACTGTATATTCCAAGATTCACTGCCATACAGTACAGCAGAACATTGTACATTCCAAGATTCACTGCCATACAGTACAGCAGAACATTGTATATTCCAAGATTCACTGCCATACAGTACAGCAGAACATTGTACATTCCAAGATTCACTGCCATACATTACAGCAGAACATTGTATATTCCAAGATTCACTGCCATACAGTACAGCAGAACACTGTATATTTCAAGATTCACTGCCATACAGTACAGCAGAACATTGTACATTCCAAGATTCACTGCCATACAGTACAGTAGAACATTGTATATTCCAAGATTCACTGCCATACAGTACAGTAGAACATTGTATATTCCAAGATTCACTGCCATACAGTACAGTAGAACATGTTCTATATAATATTTCAGTACTCTCTGTTTGACATTGACTTATTACATCAGATAATCTTCTTCTTCTGACATGCAGCTGTTGCTCGAACTGTTGTCTTTTTAATCTGTCACACATCTGACATGGAGTTGACCGTGACGTTCTGTAAAGGATGTGCAACTAACTTTTTTCTTCTCATTATAATTCTGAGTAGGAGTGTGGTCACATGGTTCATGGGATAGATTGTGCAGCATTCTTCAAACTATAACCACCAAGATAAACAAAGAATAACAGGAATACATATATTACTACCACCAAGATAAACAAAGAATAACAGGAATACATATATTACTACCACCAAGATAAACAAAGAATAACAGGCATACATATATTACTACTGCTAAGAAAAACAATGAATAATATGAATATATGAATTAAATTACACAAGTAGACCAATAAAGTATAAATTTATGAACTAATATAATGTATCAGTCTTTAATTGTGTCATACCTTTTATCTGTACCATTCATGCTCTTTACAGTAAAATAAAACATGTCATGAAACATATAAAGACATCAGTTTGCTTACTTCAACCAATGCAATTCCTGATCCACTGGCATCAAACCTTGACTTTACTAGGGACATCTTTCGTCTGCAGAAAACACAAACACAGGCAGACTTTAACATAATGGGTCCAACCCATCATCATCACGTGTCATGCCGTAAAGTGTGGGTGGTCATGCTTAGCCATCTCACACAATCACCAGAGTCATGGATCAGATGTGTGTTCTTGTCTCGACCATACCACGTGACCAAATCATCCAGGTACTTAATTCTCTGCCTTCCCTCTGTTCTCTTCCCCTAAATCTTGCCAGTTGTCACTAAGTTTTCCAATTTATTTCTTCTCATAACATGTCCAAAAATTTGTGACTGTCTATGTCTAATGTCTCTAATCAGTTTACGGTTTTCATTTGTTCCTTGTAGGACTTGGTCATTAATTTTTCTGTCTGTTCATGGTATTCTTTGCAATTTCCTCAAAACCCACATTTCCACAGCCGTCAGATGTTTTTCAGCCTATTTTCTCATTGTCCACGCTTCACATCCATATAAAAGCACAGGTTCTATGTAGCACTTCAACATTCTTTTTCTTGTTGCAAATGATATCTTTTTATTGGTCAGTATGTTTTCCATCTTGCAACAGGCTACCTTTGCCATGTTGATTCTTGTTCTAATCTCTTCAAAGCATCTCCCATCTGATATTATGACTGTTCCAAGATAACTGTACGAATTCACTTGTTTAAGATATTCCCATTTACTTGTACATTTCAGTGTGGTATTTTCTTCTTCCTAGTGATGACCATAATCTGTCTCTTCTTACAATTTAATTTTAACCATAGTTGTTCACTATGTGCAATAACCACATCTACTAAATATTGCAGATCCTGCTCATCGTCTGCAATCCTGAATTGATGCTTCATCCTCCAATGATGATTCCTCTACATTTCTGAAAATATTTTCACTGTACAGGGAAAACAGATCTGGAGACATCACACATCCTTGCCTCAGACCTCTTTAAATAGGTTGATATTCACTTACTTAATTATCAATCTTTATGGCAGCTTCTTGTTTCCAATATATATATTTTACAAGTCTAAGGTCTTTCCCATCAATTTGTAGATCTGCAAGCATCTTCATCATGCTGACATGTCTCACTTTATCGAAAGCCTTTGTGTAACCAATAAAGCAAAGATCTAGAAAGATCTTTGTTCACTTCTGTAGAACATTCAATGAGAGTAAATTAAGCAAATGATAAGTATGTTTCCCTTGGTGAAACCTCACTTCAAGTTGTGAATCACACAGATATTTACGTATCAATGTAGACACAGGGGAACAGATAGAGACATTGATCATACACATATTTAGGTAGCAATGTAGACACAGTTAGGGGAACAGATAGAGACATTCATCATACACATATTTAGGTAGCAATGTAGACACAGTTAGGGGAACAGATAGAGACATTGATCATACACATATTTAGGTAGCAATGTAGACACAGTTAGGGGAACAGATAGAGACATTGATCATACACATATTTAGGTAGCAATGTAGACACAGTTAGGGGAAACAGATAGAGACATTGATCATACACATATTTAGGTAGCAATACAGGCACAGTTAGGGGAACAGATAGAGACATTGATCATACACATATTTAGGTAGCAATGTAGACACAGTTAGGGGAACAGATAGAGACATTGATCATACACATATTTAGGTAGCAATGTAGACACAGTTAGGAGAACAGATAGAGACATTGATCATACACATATTTAGGTAGCAATGTAGACACAGTTAGGGGAACAGATAGAGACATTGATCATACACATATTTAGGTAGCAATGTAGACACAGTTAGGAGAACAGATAGAGACATTGATCATACACATATTTAGGTAGCAATACAGGCACAGTTAGGGGAACAGATAGAGACATTGATCATACACATATTTAGGTAGCAATACAGGCACAGTTAGGGGAACAGATAGAGACATTGATCATACACATATTTAGGTAGCAATGTAGACACAGTTAGGGGAACAGATAGAGACATTGATCATACACATATTTAGGTAGCAATGTAGACACAGTTAGGGGAACAGATAGAGACATTGATCATACACATATTTAGGTAGCAATGTAGACACAGTTAGGGGAACAGATAGAGACATTGATCATACACATATTTAGGTAGCAATGTAGACACAGTTAGGGGAACAGATAGAGACATTGATCATACACATATTTAGGTAGCAATGTAGACACAGTTAGGGGAACAGATAGAGACATTGATCATACACATATTTAGGTAGCAATGTAGACACAGTTAGGGGAAAAGATAGAGACATTGATCATACACATATTTAGGTAGCAATGTAAGGCACAGTTAGGGGAACAGATAGAGACATTGATCATACACATATTTAGGTAGCAATGTAGACACAGGGGAACAGATAGAGACATTGATCATACACATATTTAGGTAGCAATGTAGACACAGTTAGGGGAACAGATAGAGACATTGATCATACACATATTTAGGTAGCAATGTAGACACAGTTAGGGGAACAGATAGAGACATTGATCATACACATATTTAGGTAGCAATGTAGACACAGTTAGGGGAACAGATAGAGACATTGATCATACACATATTTAGGTAGCAATGTAGACACAGTTAGGGAACAGATAGAGACATTGATCATACACATATTTAGGTAGCAATGTAGACACAGTTAGGGGAACAGATAGAGACATTGATCATACACATATTTAGGTAGCAATGTAGACACAGTTAGGGGAACAGATAGAGACATTGATCATACACATATTTAGGTAGCAATGTAGACACAGTTAGGGGAACAGATAGAGACATTGATCATACACATATTTAGGTAGCAATGTAGACACAGTTAGGGGAACAGATAGAGACATTGATCATACACATATTTAGGTAGCAATGTAGACACAGTTAGGGGAACAGATAGAGACATTGATCATACACATATTTAGGTAGCAATGTAGGACACAGTTAGGGGAACAGATAGAGACATTGATCATACACATATTTAGGTAGCAATGTAGACACAGTTAGGGGAACAGATAGAGACATTGATCATACACATATTTAGGTAGCAATGTAGACACAGTTAGGAGAACAGATAGAGACATTGATCATACACATATTTAGGTAGCAATGTAGACACAGTTAGGGGAACAGATAGAGACATTGATCATACACATATTTAGGTAGCAATGTAGACACAGTTAGGGGAACAGATAGAGACATTGATCATACACATATTTAGGTAGCAATACAGGCACAGTTAGGGGAACAGATAGAGACATTGATCATACACATATTTAGGTAGCAATGTAGACACAGGGGAACAGATAGAGACATTGATCATACACATATTTAGGTAGCAATACAGGCACAGTTAGGGGAACAGATAGAGACATTGATCATACACATATTTAGGTAGCAATACAGGCACAGTTAGGGGAACAGATAGAGACATTGATCATACACATATTTAGGTAGCAATACAGGCACAGTTAGGGGAACAGATAGAGACATTGATCATACACATATTTAGGTAGCAATAGAGGCACAGTTAGGGGAACAGATAGAGACATTGATCATACACATATTTAGGTAGCAATACAGGCACAGTTAGGGGAACAGATAGAGACATTCATCATACACATATTTAGGTAGCAATACAGGCACAGTTAGGGAACAGATAGAGACATTGATCATACACATATTTAGGTAGCAATACAGGCACAGTTAGGGGAACAGATAGAGACATTGATCATACACATATTTAGGTAGCAATACAGGCACAGTTAGGGGAACAGATAGAGACATTGATCATACACATTTTTAGGTAGCAATAGAGGCACAGTTAGGGGAACAGATAGAGACATTGATCATACACATATTTAGGTAGCAATACAGGCACAGTTAGGGGAACAGATAGAGACATTCATCATACACATATTTAGGTAGCAATGTAGGCATAGGGAAAAGAGAAGTTAGAATAATAGAACATGATATAGTTAGGGGAACAGAGAAGTATTGATCATACACATATTTAGGTAGCAATGTAGGCAATTGGGGAACAGATAGAGATTGATCATACACATATTTAGGTAGCAATGTAGGCACAGTTAGGGGAACAGATAGAGACATTGATCATACACATATTTAGGTAGCAATGTAGGCACAGTTAGGGGAACAGATAGAGATATTGATCATACACATATTTAGGTAGCAATGTAGACATAGTTAGGGGAACAGATAGAGATATTGATCATACACATATTTAGGTAGCAATGTAGGCATAGTTAGGGGAACAGACAGAGATATTGATCATACACATATTTAGGTAGCAATGTAGGCACAGTTAGGGGAACAGATAGAGATAATTGATCATACACATATTTAGGTAGCAATGTAGACACAGTTAGGGGAACAGATAGAGACATTGATCATACACATATTTAGGTAGCAATGTAGACACAGTTAGGGGAACAGATAGAGACATTGAATCATACACATATTTAGGTAGCAATGTAGGACACAGTTAGGGGAACAGATAGAGACATTGATCATACACATATTTAGGTAGCAATGTAGACACAGTTAGGGGAACAGATAGAGACATTGATCATACACATATTTAGGTAGCAAGGTAGACACAGTTAGGGGAACAGATAGAGACATTGATCATACCAATATTTAGGTAGCAATGTAGACACAGTTAGGGGAAACAGATAGAGACATTGATCATACACATATTTAGGTAGCAATGTAGACACAGTTAGGGGAACAGATAGAGACATTGATCATACACATATTTAGGTAGCAATAGTAGGACACAGTTAGGGGAACAGATAGAGACATTGATCATACACATATTTTAGGTAGCAATGTAGACACAGTTAGGGGAACAGATAGAGACATTGATCATACACATATTTAGGTAGCAATGTAGACACAGTTAGGGGAACAGATAGAGACATTGATCATACACATATTTAGGTAGCAATGTAGACACAGTTAGGGGAACAGATAGAGACATTGATCATACACATATTTAGGTAGCAAGTAGGCACAGTTAGGGGAACAGATAGAGACATTGATCATACACATATTTAGGTAGCAATGTAGGACACAGTTAGGGGAACAGATAGAGACATTGATCATACACATATTTAGGTAGCAATGTAGACACAGTTAGGGGAACAGATAGAGACATTGATCATACACATATTTAGGTAGCAATGTAGACACAGTTAGGGGAACAGATAGAGACATTGATCATACACATATTTAGGTAGCAATGTAGGACACAGTTAGGGGAACAGATAGAGACATTGATCATACACATATTTAGGTAGCAATACAGGACACAGTTAGGGGAACAGATAGAGACATTGATCATACACATATTAGGTAGCAATGTAGACACAGTTAGGGGAACAGATAGAGACATTGATCATACACATATTTAGGTAGCAATACAGGCACAGTTAGGGGAACAGATAGAGACATTGATCATACACATATTTAGGTAGCAATACAGGCACAGTTAGGGAACAGATAGAGACATGATCATACACATATTTAGGTAGCAATACAGGCACAGTTAGGGGAACAGATAGAGACATTGATCATACACATATTTTAGGTAGCAATTAGAGCACAGTTAGGGGAACAGATAGAGACATTGATCATACACATATTTAGGTAGCAATACAGGCACAGTTAGGGGAACAGATAGAGACATTCATCATACACATATTTAGGTAGCAATGTACAGGCACAGTTAGGGAGAACAGATAGAGACATTGATCATACACATATTTAGGTAGCAATACAGGCACCGTTAGGGGAACAGATAGAGACATTGATCATACACAATTATGTAGCAATGTACGACACAGTTAGGGGAACAGATAGAGACATTGATCATACACATTTTTAGGTAGCAATAGAGGCACAGTTAGGGGAACAGATAGAGACATTGATCATACACATATTAGGTAGCAATAAGAGGCACAGTTAGGGGAAACAGATAGAGACATTCATCATAACACATATTAGGTAGCAATGTAGACACAGTTAGGGGAACAGATAGAGACATTGATCATACACCTTTTAGGTAGCAATAGAGGCACAGTTAGGGGAACAGATAGATCCATTTGATCATACACATATTTAGGTAGCAATACAGGCACAGTTAGGGGAACAGATAGAGACATTCATCATACACATATTTAGGTAGCAATACAGGCACAGTTAGGGGAACAGATAGAGACATTGATCATACACATATTTAGGTAGCAATGTAGACACAGTTAGGGGAACAGATAGAGACATTGATCATACACATATTTAGGTAGCAATACAGGCACAGTTAGGGGAACAGATAGAGACATTGATCATACACATATTTAGGTAGCAATACAGGCACAGTTAGGGGAACAGATAGAGACATTGATCATACACATATTTAGGTAGCAATGTAGGACACAGTTAGGGAACAGACAGAGACATTGATCATACACATATTTAGGTAGAAATATAGGACACAGTTAGGGGAACAGATAGAGACATTGATCATACACATATTTAGGTAGCAATATAGGCACAGTTAGGGGAACAGATAGAGACATTGATCATACACATATTTAGGTAGCAATATAGGCACAGTTAGGGGAACAGATAGAGACATTGATCATACACATATTTAGGTAGCAATATAGACACAGTTAGGGGAACAGATAGAGACATTGATCATACACATATTTAGGTAGCAATAAGCACAGTTAGGGGAACAGATAGAGAATTGATCATACACATATTTAGGTAGCAATGTATGACACAGTTAGGGGAACAGATAGAGACATTGATCATAACATATTTAGGTAGCAATGTAGGCACAGTTAGGGAACAGATAGAGACATTGATCATACACATATTTAGGTTAGCAATGTAGGCACAGTAGGGGAACAGACAGAGATATTGATCATACACATATTTAGGTAGCAATTAGACACAGTTAGGGAACAGATAGAGACATTGATCATACACATATTTAGGTAGCAATGTAGACACAGTTAGGGGAACAGATAGAGACTATTGGATCATACACATATTTAGGTAGCAATGTAGCACAGTTAGGGGAACAGATAGAGACATTGATCATACACATATTTAGGTCAGCAAGTAGGCACAGTTAGGGGAACAGATAGAGACATTGATCATACACATATTTAGGTAGCAATGTAGACACAGTTAGGGGAACAGACAGAGACATTGATTCATACACATATTTAGGTAGCAATAGCAGGCACAGTTAGGGGAACAGATAGAGACTTCGATCATACACATATTTAAGGTAGCAATACAGGCACAGTTAGGGGAACAGATAGAGACATTGATCATACACATATTTAGGTAGCAATGTAGACACAGTTAGGGAACAGATAGAGGACATTGATCATACACATATTTAGGTAGCAATACAGGCACAGTTAGGGGAACAGATAGAGACATTGATCATACACATATTTAGGTAGCAATACAGGCACAGTTAGGGGAACAGATAGAGACATTGATCATACACATATTTAGGTAGCAATGTAGACACAGTTAGGGGAAAAGACTAGAGACATTGATCATACACATATTTTATGTAGAAATAGTAGGACACAGTTAGGGGAACAGATAGAGACATTGATCATACACATATTAGGTAGCAATATAGGCACAGTTAGGGGAACAGATAGAGACATTGATCATACACATATTTAAGGTAGCAATATAGGCACAGTTAGGGGAACAGATAGAGACATTGATCATACAAATTTAGGTACAATAGGACTGTAGGAAACATATTTGATCATACAATTTTTAGGTACAATAGACATAGTAGGGGAACAGATTAGATATTGATATAGACATATTTAGGTGCAATGGGCAAGTTAGGGGAACAGACATTGATCATACACATATTTAGGTAGCAATGGAAGTTAGGGGAACAGATAGAGATATTGATCATACACATATTTAGGTAGAAGTGGCACAGTTAGGGGAACAGATAGAGATATTGATCATACACATATTTAGGTAGAAGTGGCACAGTTAGGGGAACGAAGAGAATTGATCATACACATATTTAGGTAAGTGGACAGTTAGGGGAACAGATAGAGATATTGATCATACACATATTTAGTAGCAATGTAGCAAGTTAGGGGAACAGATAGAGAATATTTCATACAATTTAGGTAGCAATGTAGAACATAGGGAAAGATAGAGACATTGATCATCAATTTTAGGTAGCAATGTAGAAGTTAGGGAACGATAGAGACATTGATCATACACATATTTAGGTAGCAATGTAGACACAGTTAGGGGAACAGATAGAGACATTGATCATACACATATTTAGTAGCAATGTAGACACAGTTAGGGGAACAGATAGAGACATTGATCATACACATATTTAGGTAGCAATGTAGACACAGTTAGGGGAACAGATAGAGACATTGATCATACACATATTTAGGTAGCAATGTAGACACAGTTAGGGGAACAGATAGAGACATTGATCATACACATATTTAGGTAGCAATGTAGACACAGTTAGGGGAACAGATAGAGACATTGATCATACACATATTTAGGTAGCAATGTAGACACAGTTAGGGGAACAGATAGAGACATTGATCATACACATATTTAGGTAGCAATTACAGGACACAGTTAGGGGAACAGATAGAGACATTGATCATACACATATTTAGGTAGCAATGTAGGACACAGTTAGGGAACAGATAGAGACATTGATCATACACATATTTAGGTAGCAATGTAGAGCACAGTTAGGGGAACAGATAGAGACATTGATCATACACATATTTAGGTAGCAATGTAGACACAGTTAGGGGAACAGATAGAGACATTGATCATACACATATTTAGGTAGCAATTACAGCACAGTTAGGGAACAGATAGAGACATTGATCATACACATATTTAGGTAGCAATAGAGCACAGTTAGGGGAACAGATAGAGACATTGATCATACACATATTTAGGTAGCAATGTAGACACAGTTAGGGGAACAGACAGAGACATTGATCATACACATATTTAGGTAGCAATATAGGCACAGTTAGGGGAACAGATAGAGACATTGATCATACACATATTTAGGTAGCAATACAGGCACAGTTAGGGGAACAGATAGAGACATTGATCATACACATATTTAGGTAGCAATGTAGACACAGTTAGGGGAACAGATAGAGACATTGATCATACACATTTTTAGGTAGCAATAGAGGCACAGTTAGGGGAACAGATAGAGACATTGATCATACACATATTTAGGTAGCAATACAGGCACAGTTAGGGGAACAGATAGAGACATTGATCATACACATATTTAGGTACAACAGGCACAGTTGGGGAAATAGAGACATTGATCATACACATATTTAGGTAGAAAAGGCACAGTTAGGGGAATAGAGACATTGATCATACAATATTTAGGTAGCAATAGGCACAGTTAGGGGAACAATAGAGACATTCATACACATATTTAGGTAGCAAACAGGCACAGTTAGGAGAAGATAGAGACATTACATACACATATTTAGGTAGCAATGCAGACAGAGGGGAACAGATAGAGACATTGATCATACACATATTTAGGTAGCAAGAGACAGTTAGGGGAACGATAGAGACATATATACACATTTTAGGTAGCAATGAGGCACGTTAGGGGAACAACAGAGACATTGATCATACACATATTTAGGTAGAAATATAGGCACAGTTAGGGGAACAGATAGAGACATTGATCATACACATATTTAGGTAGCAATATAGGCACAGTTAGGGGAACAGATAGAGACATTGATCATACACATATTTAGGTAGCAATATAGGCACAGTTAGGGGAACAGATAGAGACATTGATCATACACATATTTAGGTAGCAATATAGACACAGTTAGGGGAACAGATAGAGACATTGATCATACACATATTTAGGTAGCAATACAGGCACAGTTAGGGGAACAGATAGAGACATTGATCATACACATATTTAGGTAGCAATGTAGACACAGTTAGGGGAACAGATAGAGACATTGATCATACACATATTTAGGTAGCAATGTAGGCACAGTTAGGGGAACAGACAGAGATATTGATCATACACATTTTTAGGTAGCAATGTAGACATAGTTAGGGGAACAGATAGAGATATTGATCATACACATATTTAGGTAGCAATGTAGGCATAGTTAGGGGAACAGACAGAGATATTGATCATACACATATTTAGGTAGCAATGTAGGCATAGTTAGGGGAACAGACAGAGATATTGATCATACACATATTTAGGTAGCAATGTAGGCATAGTTAGGGGAACAGATAGAGATATTGATCATACACATATTTAGGTAGCAATGTAGGCACAGTTAGGGGAACAGACAGAGATATTGATCATACACATATTTAGGTAGCAATGTAGACACAGTTAGGGGAACAGACAGAGATATTGATCATACACATATTTAAGTAGCAATGTAGGCATAGTTAGGGGAACAGATAGAGATATTGATCATACACATATTTAGGTAGCAATGTAGACACAGGGGAACAGACAGAGATATTGATCATACACATATTTAGGTAGCAATGTAGACACAGTTAGGGGAACAGACAGAGATATTGACCATACACATTTTTAGGTAGCAATGTAGGCATAGTTAGGGGAACAGATAGAGACATTGATCATACACATATTTAGGTAGCAATATAGGCACAGTTAGGGGAACAGATAGAGACATTGATCATACACATTTTTAGGTAGCAATGTAGGCATAGTTAGGGGAACAGATAGAGATATTGATCATACACATATTTAGGTAGCAATGTAGACACAGTTAGGGGAACAGATAGAGATATTGATCATACACATATTTAGGTAGCAATGTAGGCATAGTTAGGGGAACAGATAGAGATATTGATCATACACATATTTAGGTAGCAATACAGGCACAGTTAGGGGAACAGATAGAGACATTGATCATACACATATTTAGGTAGCAATGTAGGCATAGTTAGGGGAACAGATAGAGACATTGATCATACACATATGTAGGTAGCAATATAGGCACAGCTAGGGGAACAGATAAAGATATTGATCATACACATATTTAGGTAGCAATGTAGGCATAGTTAGGGGAACAGATAGAGATATTGATCATACACATATTTAGGTAGCAATATAGGCACAGTTAGGGGAACAGATAGAAATATTGATCATACACATATTTAGGTAGCAATATAGGCACAGTTAGGGGAACAGATAGAGATATTGATCATACACATTTTTAGGTAGCAATGTAGGCATAGTTAGGGGAACAGATAGAGACATTGGTCATACACATATTTAGGTAGCAATGTAGGCATAGTTAGGGGAACAGATAGAGATATTGATCATACACATATTTAGGTAGCAATGTAGGCATAGTTAGGGGAACAGATAGAGACATTGATCATACACATATTTAGGTAGCAATACAGGCATAGTTAGGGGAACAGATAGAGACATTGATCATACACATATTTAGGTAGCAATGTAGGCATAGTTAGGGGAACAGATAGAGATATTGATCATACACATATTTAGGTAGCAATGTAGACACAGTTTGGGGAACAGATAGAGACATTGATCATACACATATTTAGGTAGCAATATAGGCACAGTTAGGGGAACAGATAGAGATATTGATCATACACATATTTAGGTAGCAATGTAGGCATAGTTAGGGGAACAGATAGAGATATTGATCATACACATATTTAGGTAGCAATACAGGCACAGTTAGGGGAACAGATAGAGACATTGATCATACACATATTTAGGTAGCAATGTAGACACAGGGGAACAGACAGAGATATTGATCATACACATATTTAGGTAGCAATGTAGACACAGTTAGGGGAACAGATAGAGATATTGATCATACACATATTTAGGTAGCAATGTAGACACAGTTAGGGGAACAGATGTGAACCAATGTGGCGTTCATGGAGAGAACTAGATGTCAGTGAACCAAGAGACAAGGACAAGACGATGGTGTTAGATAGGACAAGACGATGGTGTTAGATAGGACAAGACAATGGTGCTAGATAGGACAAGACAATTTTGCTAGATAGGACAAGACAATGGTGCTAGATAGGACAAAATGGTGATAGATAGGGCAAGACAATGGTGCTAGATAGGACAAGACAATGGTGCTAGATAGGACAAGACGGTGGTGCTAGATAGGACAAGACAGTGGTGCTAGATAGGACAAGATGGTGGTGCTAGATAGGACAAGACGGTGGTGCTAGATAGGACAAGACGGTGGTGCTAGATAGGACAAGACAGTGATGCTAGATAGGACAAGACAGTGGTGCTAGATAGGACAAGACAGTGGTGCTAGATAGGACAAGACAGTGGTGTTAGATAGGACAAGACAGTGGTGCTAGATAGGACAAGACAATGGTGCTAGATAGGACACATGTGAAGAAAACCGATGAATACAGGAGTACAACTAGACAGTTGTTCCTCTGGCACCCAAAAGGCAACATAAACACACGAAGAGACCAGACTTGGGGACAGAGATGAATCTGTGAAACATTGGAAGAATTGGCGGCAGAGAAGATTCTGTGAAACATTGGAAAACTTGGGGACAGAGATGAATTTGTGAAACATTGGAAGAATTGGTGACAGAGATGAATCTGTGAAACATTAGAAGACTTGGGGACAGAGATAAATCTGTGAAACATTGGAAGAATTAGAGACAGCGATGAATCTGTGAAACACTGGAAGAATTGGTGACAGAGATGAATCTGTGAAACATCAGAAGAATTGGTGACAGAGATGAATCTGTGAAACATTAGAAGACTTGGGGACAGAGATGAATTTGTGAAACATTGGAAGAATTGGTGACAGAGAAGAATCTGTGAAACACTGGAAAACTTGGGGACAGAGATGAATCTGTGAAACATTGGAAGAATTAGAGACAGCGATGAATCTGTGAAACATCAGAAGAATTGGTGACAGAGATGAATCTGTGAAACATTAGAAGACTTGGGGACAGAGATGAATTTGTGAAACATTGGAAGAATTGGTGACAGAGAAGAATCTGTGAAACACTGGAAAACATGGGGACAGAGATGAATCTGTGAAACATTGGAAGAATTAGAGACAGCGATGAATCTGTGAAACATCAGAAGAATTGGTGACAGAGAAGAATCTGTGAAACACTTTAAAACTTGGGGACAGAGATGAATCTGTGAAACATTGGAAGAATTAGAGACAGCGATGAATCTGTGAAACATCAGAAGAATTGGTGACAGAGATGAATCTGTGAAACATTAGAAGACTTGGGGACAGAGATGAATTTGTGAAACATTGGAAGAATTGGTGACAGAGAAGAATCTGTGAAACACTGGAAAACTTGGGGACAGAGATGAATCTGTGAAACATTGGAAGAATTAGAGACAGCGATGAATCTGTGAAACATCAGAAGAATTGGTGACAGAGATGAATCTGTGAAACATTAGAAGACTTGGGGACAGAGATGAATTTGTGAAACATTTGAAGAATTGGTGACAGAGAAGAATCTGTGAAACACTGGAAAACTTGGGGACAGAGATGAATCTGTGAAACATTGGAAGAATTAGAGACAGCGATGAATCTGTGAAACATCAGAAGAATTGGTGACAGAGAAGAATCTGTGAAACATTAGAAGACTTGGGGACAGAGATGAATCTGTGAAACATTGGAAGAATTAGAGACAGTAATGAATCTGTGAAACATTGGAAGAAACAGAGCAGAGATGAATCTGTGAAACATTGGAAGAATTAGAGACAGTAATGAATCTGTGAAACATTGGAAGAAACAGAGCAGAGATGAATCTGTGAAACATTGGAAGAAACTATGTACCTCTTGTGTCTGCAACACCAGGGCATTGGCCTGGTTAATGTTGAAGGTGAAGGTCTGAGTTGGACTCAGCGTGGCCGTCACCGTCAGCTGGAAGTTGTTGCTGTAGATTTGCTTGGCAAACTTACTCATGGCGAAGAGAGCAACCACTGTATCCTGGAATATATGTACACAGGTCATGAAAATCATGACCAAGTGATGTCTCCATTCAGCTTTTTAATATGGAACACTGAACTAGGGGTATGTACAAGAACACTTAGCATGACGATCAGGACAACCAATACATTATACACACATATTAGGCAGTCAAATCATGACATCATCATCAAGTGCCCTGCCAGCTGGTGTAGGCGTTCATGGCTCCACAGATCTCAGTCTTTGGTGTTCTGGATCAACTCTGCTGATGATATTCCTCCATGCCACCGTCTCAATCCATCCAGCATCATTTCTCTTGGTCTGCCTCTGCCTCTCTTCCCCTCGATCTCCAATGCCTCTCTTCTCATCACATGACCAAAGAAAGCTGTTTGTCTCTTTCTTATTGTTGTATATAGTGTTCTAGCTTCATTAGCCTCTTTCAGGCAATCGTTGTTAGTTACTCTGGCAATCCAAGGAATTCGCAACATTCGTCTTAAAAACCACATCTCTGTTGCTTCTAAGTTCTTCCTAATTTGTTCATTTACATTCCAAGATTCGCTGCCATAGAGCAAAACTGGTTCTGTATAGCATTTTAGCACTCTCTTTCTTACATTCATTGATAGCGACTTATTGCATAAGATACTCTTCATTTTCTGAAATGCGGCTTTTGCCTGCCCTATTCTGCTCTTAATCTCTGTTGTACATCTTCCATCTGATATTATAAGTGCCCCTAGGTATTTAAAATTATCCACTTGGTTGAGAATTTCCCCTTCTATTTCTATGTCACATTTTGGTGTCACCATTTTCTTTGATATCACTATTGTTATTGTTTTCTTGATATTCAAGGAGAGTCCTTAGATCATGACAACTAATATATTATATACACATGACAATAAGATCATGAAAACTAATATATTATATACACATGACAAGTGAATCATGAAACTAATATATTATATACACATGACAAGTGAATCATGACAACTAATATAATATATACACATCACACAAAGTGGCTATTACAAACTGCCTACAGACAAAGCGGCTGCAGACAACATACAAAGTGGCTAAATACAAAGTGGCTACATAAAAATTGGCTTCATAAAACTGGTTACATATATAGTAGCTACATACAAAGTGGCTACATACAATGTGGCTACATACATAGTAGCTACATACAACATGGCTACATACAAAGTGGCTACATACAATGTGGCTACATACAATGTGGCTACACACAAAGTAGCTACACACAAAGTAGCTACATACAATGTAGCTACATATTAGTGGTTACATACAAAGTAGCTACATACAAATTGTTACATACAAAGTAGCTACATACAAATTGTTACATACAAAGTAGCTACATACAAATTGTTACATACAAAGTAGCTACATACAAATTGTTACATACAAAGTAGCTACATACAAATTGTTACATACAAAGTAGCTACATACAAATTGTTACATACAAAGTAGCTACATACAAATTGTTACATACAAAGTAGCTACATACAAATTGTTACATACAAGTAGCTACATACAAATTGTTACATACAAAGTAGCTACATACAAATTGTTACATACAAGTAGCTACATACAAAATTGTTACATACAAAGTAGCTACATACAAATTGTTACATACAAAGTAGCTACATACAAATTGTTACATACAAAGTAGCTACATACAAATTGTTACATACAAAGTAGCTACATACAAATTGTTACATACAAAGTAGCTACATACAAATTGTTACATACAAAGTAGCTACATACAAATTGTTACATACAAAGTAGCTACATACAAATTGTTACATACAAAGTAGCTACACACAAAGTAGCTACATACAAATTGTTACATACAAAGTAGCTACATACAAATTGTTACATACAAAGTAGCTACACACAAAGTGGCTACATACAATGTGGCTACATACTAAGTGGCTACAGACAAAGTGGCTACATAGAAACTGATTACACACAAAGTGGCTACAGACAAAGTGGCTACATACAATGTGGCTACATAGAAACTGATTACACACAAAGTGGCTACCCACAAAATGGCAACAGACAAACCTGTGTGGATTGGAAGCCACCGTGAGGGTTTCTTTGCTTGGCCAGCCACTGGACAATACTTTTAGCCTTGACAATGTCTCCACGAATGGTGTAGGCTAGCAGAATGTAGGCAGTCATCTCCGTGTCGATGGCCTGGGTGGGGTTGGGGCTCTGCCAGGATGAGGTTGACGTGGTGACTTGAACTTGATGCCAGTAGGTCATACCATCTGTGGAGAATTCACAGCTGGATCACAGTCACCACAAGCTGCTTCCCCATGGAGACACACGAACAATACAAGACCAGATCTCCACCATTCCCACAGGACTACATCTGTGCTACCTATCTGTCCCCTGGAGGGATATCATCAATACAAGAGATCTATAACACAGGACTGTCTATGTGCTATCTATCTGTCCCCTGGAGGGATATCCTCAATACAATTAATCTATAACACAGGACTATCTGTGCTATCTATCTGTCCCCTGGAGGGATATCATCAATACAAGAGATCTATAACACAGGACTGTCTCTGTGCTATATAGGGGCCCCTAAAGGGGAATCATCAATACAAGTGATTTATATCACAGGTCTGCACCTGTGCTATATAGGGACCCCTAAAGGGGTATTATGAATACAAGTGATTCATAACACAGGACTGCATCTGTGCTATGTAAGGGCTCCTAAAGGGGTATCATGAATACAAGTGATCTATAACACAGGGCTGTCTCTGTGCTATATAGGGGCCCCTAAAGAGATATCCCCAACACAAGAGATCTATAACACAAGACACTATCTGTGCTACCTATCTGTCCCCTGTTACCTTTCCTCTGGAGTAAACTAGGCAGGCCGAGAGAGGGATCATGCTGCATGGGCAACACATGATCTCTATATTTTAGCCCAGGCTTTGTGCTATGGAGAGGCAATAACTGCATCCCTAACAAACTATCATCTGTCAAGACGGCAAGGTGCCAATAATGATCTGTCCCCTGGAGGGATATCATCAATACAAGTAATCTATAACACAGGACTGTATCTGTGCTACCTATCTGTCCCCTGGAGGGATATCCTCAATACAAGAGATCTATAACACAGGACTGTCTCTGTGCTACCTATCTGTCCCCTGGAGGAATATCCTCAATACAAGAGATCTATAACACAGGACTGTATCTGTGCTACTTATCTGTCCCCTGGAGGGATATCCTCAATACAAGTGATCTATATATAACACAGGACTGTATCTGTGCTATCTATCTGTCCCCTGGAGGGATATCCTCAATACAAGAGATCTATATATAACACAGGACTGTATCTGTGCTACCTATCTGTCCCCTGGAGGGATATCCTCAATACAAGTGATCTATAACACAGGACTGTCTCTGTGCTACCTATCTGTCTTCTGGAGGGATATCCTCAAAACAAGTGATATATAACACAGGACTGTATCTGTGCTACCTATCTGTCCCCTGGAGGGATATCATCAATACAAGTGATATATAACACATGACTGTATCTGTGCTACCTATCTGTCCCCTGGAGGGATATCATCAATACAAGAGATCTATATATAACACAGGACTGTATCTGTGCTACCTATCTGTCTTCTGGAGGGATATCATCAATACAAGTGATATATAACACATGACTGTATCTGTGCTACCTATCTGTCTTCTGGAGGGATATCATCAATACAAGTGATATATAACACAGGACTGTATCTGTGCTACCTATCTGTCCCCTGGAGGGATATCATCAATACAAGTGATATATAACACATGACTGTATCTGTGCTACCTATCTGTCCCCTGGAGGGATATCATCAATACAAGAGATCTATATATAACACAGGACTGTATCTGTGCTACCTATCTGTCCCCTGGAGGGATACCATCAATACAAGTGATCTATAACACAGGACTGTATCTGTGCTACCTATCTGTCTTCTGGAGGGATATCCTCAATACAAGTGATATATAACACAGGACTGTATCTGTGCTACCTATCTGTCCCCTGGAGGGATACCATCAATACAAGTGATATATAACACAGGACTGTCTCTGTGCTACCTATCTGTCCCCTGGAGGGATATCCTCAATACAAGAGATCTATAACACAGGACTGTATCTGTGCTACTTATCTGTCCCCTGGAGGGATATCCTCAATACAAGTGATCTATATATAACACAGGACTGTATCTGTGCTATCTATCTGTCCCCTGGAGGGATATCCTCAATACAAGAGATCTATATATAACACAGGACTATATCTGTGCTACCTATCTGTCCCCTGGAGGGATATCCTCAATACAAGTGATCTATAACACAGGACTGTCTCTGTGCTACCTTATCTGTCTTCTGGAGGATATCCTCAAAACAAGTGAATATAAACAGGACTGTATCTGTGCTACTTATCTGTCCCCCTGGAGGATATCCTCATACAAGTGATCTATATATAACACAGGACTGTATCTGTGCTATCTATCTGTCCCCTGGAGGATATCTCAATACAAGAGATCTATATATAACACGGACTGGATCTGTGATACCTATCTGTCCCCTGGAGGGATATCCTCAATACAATGATCTATAACACAGGACTGTCTCTGTGCTATCTATCTGTCCCTGGAGGGATATCCTCAATACAAGAGATCTATATATAACACAGGACTGTATCGTGCTACCTATCGTCCCCTGGAGGGATATCCTCAATACAAGTGATCTATAACACAGGACCTGTCTCTGTGCTACCTATCTGTCTTCTGAGAGATATCCTCAAACAAGTGATATATAAAACAGAATGTATCTGTGCTACCTATCTGTCCCCTGGAGGGATATCATCAATACAAGTGATATATAACACATGACTGTATCTGTGCTACCGATCTTTCCCCTGGAGGGATATCATCAATACAAGAGATCTATATATAACACAGGACTGTATCTGTGCTACCTATCTGTCCTCTGGAGGGATATCCTCAATACAAGAGATCTGTATATAACACAGGACTGTATCTGTGCTACCTATCTGTCCCCTGGAGGGATATCCTCAATACAAGTGATGTATAACACAGACTGTCTCTGTGCTATCTATCTGTCCCCTGGAGGGATATCCTCAATACAAGTGATCTATAACACAGGACTGTATCTGTGCTACCTATCTGTCCCCTGGAGGGATATTATCAATACAAGAGATCTATATATAACACAGGACTGTATGTGTGCTACCTATCTGTCCCCTGGAGGGATATTATCAATACAAGAGATCTATATATAACACAGGACTGTATCTGTGCTACCTATCTGTCCCCTGGTGGGATATCATCAATACAAGAGATCTATATATAACACAGGACTGTATCTGTGCTACCTATCTGTCCCCTGGAGGGATATCCTCAATACAAGTGATCTATAACACAGGACTGTCTCTGTGCTACCTATCTGTCCCCTGGAGGGATATCCTCAATACATTGACCTATAACACAGGACTGTCTCTGTGCTATCTATTTGTCCCCTGGAGGGATATCCTCAATATAAGAGATCTATATATAACACAGGACTGTATCTGTGCTATCTATCTGTCCCCTGGAGAGATATCCTCAATACAAGAGACCTATAACACAGGACTGTCTCTGTGCTATCTATCTGTCCCCTGGAGGGATATCCTCAATACAAGAGATCTATATATAACACAGGACTGTATCTGTGCTATCTATCTGTCCCCTGGAGGGATATCATCAACAGAAGTAAGTGATCTATAACACAGGACTGTATCTGTGCTATCTATCTGACCCCTGGAGGGATATCCTCAATACAAGAGACCTATAACACAGGACTATATCTGTGCTACCTAACTGTCCCCTGGAGGGGTATCATCAATACAAGTGATTCATAACACAGGACTGCATCTGTGCTATATAAGGGCTCCTAAAGGGGTATCATGAATACAAGTGATCTATAACACAGGGCTGTCTCTGTGCTATATAGGGGCCCCTAAAGAAATATCCTCAATACAAGAGATCTATAACACAGGACACTATCTGTGCTACCTATCTGTCCCCTGTTACCTTTCCTCTGGAGTAAACTAGGCAGGCCGAGAGAGGGATCATGCTGCATGGGCAACACATGATCTCTATATTTTAGCCCAGGCTTTGTGCTATGGAGAGGCAATAACTGCATCCCTAACAAACTATCGTCTATCAAGACGGCAAGGTGCCAATGATGATCTGACCCCTGGAGAGATATCAATACAAGTGATCTATAACACAGGACTATATCTGTGCTACCTATCTATCCCCTGGAGGGATATCCTCAATACAAGTGATCTATATATAACACAGGACTGTATCTGTGCCACCTATCTGTCCCCTAGAGGGATATCCTCAATACAAGTGATCTATATATAACACAGGACTGTATCTGTGCCACCTATCTGTCCCCTGGAGGGATATCATCAATACAAGTGATCTATAACACAGGACTGTATCTGTGCTACCTATCTGTCCCCTGGAGGGATATCCTCAATACAAGTAATCTATAACACAGGACTGTATCTGTGCTATCTATCTGTCCCCTGGAGGCATATCATCAATACAAGTGATATATAACACAGGACTGTATCTGTGCTACCTATCTGTCCCTTGGAGGGATATTATCAATACAAGTGATCTATTTTGATGGAACTGGAAGTTCCATCCCGGGTCCAGTTAGAGATATGCACTACTGACAAGCTCAAACGAGAGCAAAACTTGAGTCTAGTGCTTCCAATCTGACCTGGATAGGCCTTGGGTTAGTACCGGAATACGATCAGCGTTGCCAATGGTGGGTTGTGCTCAATCTTTAAACCTCAAATCCCAAAACAACCAAACAAATCAAACCTTTGATTGTCGCTTTGGCTTCTAGCTTGGCCAGGACAGCTGAGGTCTGGCCACTGTTGGCCAGTTGGAGGACATAAGCAGCCATGGCTAGGACGTACAGGTCATCCGTGTTGGCCACCTGAGCTTCTGCGTAGGCCACGGCTTTGGCTATAGCTTGGTCACCACTGGATCCAACAGCATTCTAGAAATGTAGTTATATTTGATGTGATTGTCTATAATGTAGTTATATTTGTTGTGATATTCTATAATGTAGTTATATTTGATGTGACTCTAATTGTATCATGATTTGTCACATTCTAGAAATGTTGAAATATTTTACGTCATTCTCTACAAATTTTGTTATATTTGACATGATTCTATTTGAATTAGAAATTGTCACATTCTAGAAATGCATTTATATTTACTATGATTCTATTTGTATAATAAATTGTCACATTCTGGAAATGTAGTTATATGTCAAATGATTCATTTTGTATTAGAAATTGTCACATTTGAGAAATTTAGTCATATTTTATGTGATTTAGCAGCATAACGAGTTATCACATTCTAGATATGTAGTTATACTTTATGTGATTCTATTTGTATATGAAATTGTTTTGTACTTTCTAGCAATGTAGCTATATTTGATTTGATTGCATGTGAATAAAAATATGGTCACATTCTGATACAGTGACATGATTTGTATCAGAGGAGATCACATTCTGAAGGATATCTTGACATTTGAACCAGGTGATATTACATTCTGACAGAGAGAAAATGACATAATATTTGCATCAGAAATTGTTATAGTGTGACAGACAAAATAATGATATTTGTATCAGAGGATATCACATTTTGACATAGAACATAATATGCTATTTCTCATATTACATTCACAGGCAACAGCTAGATTTATACAGAGAAACTTGAATATACACTGAACATACAAAGTGATTATACCCTGACTGTGTAACATAATTATACTCTGACTGTGTAACTTAATTATATAATGACTGTAACACATGATAATTCATATAATGACTGTAACACATGATAATTCATATAATGACTGTAACACATGATAATTCATATAATGACTGTAACACATGATAATTCATGCTGTCATTGTATAACATACAGTTAGGGTCATTAGCACTATGATAATTCACACAGTCATTGTATAACATACAGTTAGGGTCCTTAGCACTATGATAATTCACACAGTCATTGTATAACATACAGTTAGGGTCATTAGCATTATGATAATTCACACAGTCATTGTATAACACATGAGTAACTGACATTAGCACTATGATAATTCACACAGTCAGTGTATAACAAACCAGATGGAAACAGAGGAAGGGGCCGAACATGTAAACGTTGGACGGAGGGAATAGCAGAGTCCATGGGAATATCGATATATGAAGCTCATAATCGGGCACTCTCACAATGTTTATACTTCACCTCGACACCGCAAGGTACAAGAGGACCATGATGAGATGAGATGTGTGTAAAACACAGGAGTGAGAGACATTAGCACTATGATAATTCACACAGTCATTGTATAACACAGGAGTGAGGGACATTAATCACTAAGTCTCTCCACAGAGAAGACACAAGTAGGACAAAAGTGACCCACTCACCAGAAGAGCCTTGTTCTCCAGCAGGGCCATGGTCACAAACAAGGTCAGGGCTGTGCCACCAGCCGCATTTCCCTGTAGAACAAGCAAGAGGCTGTCGGGTCATTCATGTCTTTGTTTTCTCACATAGAAACTCTTTTTTCAGGAAACTAACCTTGGTTAAGAAACTTGTCTTCTGTCTCACACTCACCAGCGCATATTGTACATACAAATCAAGACTTCAACAAAAACACAACAATAACCACATTTGTATTTTCTGAACACAAGATCTCATGTCTCTCACTCACTCACTTTCACAAACTCTCTCACTCTCTCTCTCTCTCTCTCGCTCTCTCCTCTCTCTCTCTCTCTCTCACTCACCAGCGCATATTGTACATACAAATCAAGACTTCAACAAAAACACAACAATAACCACATTTGTATTTTCTGAACACAAGATCTCATGTCTCTCACTCACTCACTTTCACAAACTCTCTCACTCTCTCTCTCTCTCTCGCTCTCTCTCTCTCTCTCTCTCTCTCTCACTTATTCTCTCACACAAAAAGATACATTTGTATTTCCAGTACACAAGATCTCTCTCCACAGACACACACACACACATGCATGCACACACTCACATGCACTCTCACACACACACACTCACCCACACATACATACTCTCACAAGCACCCCCCCCCCCCTCACACACACACATATATACATTTATATTTCCAGCACACAAGATCTCTCTCCTCTCCCCCCCCCCCCCCATCTCTCTCTGTCTCTATCTCTCTCATATCTCCCGCACACAAGATCTCTCTCTCTCTCTCTCTCATATCTCCCGCACAGCACACAAGAGCACTTGTCTCCCTCTCCCTCCCCCTCTCTCTGTCTCTGTATCTCTCATATCTCCCGCACACAAGATCTCTCTCTCTCTCTCTCATATCTCCCGCACACAAGATCTCTCTCTCTCTCTCTCTCTCTCTCATATCTCCCACTCTCTCTCTCTCTCTCTCATTCTCCCGCACACAAGATCTCTCTCTCTCTCTCATTCTCCCGCACACAAGATCTCTCTCTCTCTCTCTCTCATTCTCCCGCACACAAGATCTCTCTCTCTCTCTCATATCTCCCACTCTCTCTCTCTCATATCTCCCACTCTCTCTCTCTCATTCTCCCGCACACAAGATCTCTCTCTCTCTCTCTCATTCTCCCGCACACAAGATCTCTCTCTCTCTCATTCTCCCGCACACAAGATCTCTCTCTCTCTCTCTCATTCTCCCGCACACAAGATCTCTCTCTCTCTCTCTCTCATTCTCCCGCACACAAGATCTCTCTCTCTCTCTCTCATTCTCCCACACACAAGATCTCTCTCTCTCTCATATCTCCCACTCTCTCTCTCATATCTCCCACTCCCTCTCTCTCTCATTCTCCCGCACACAAGATCTCTCTCTCTCTCTCTCTCTCATTCTCCCACACACAAGATCTCTCTCTCTCTCTCATTCTCCCGCACACAAGATCTCTCTCTCTCTCTCTCTCATTCTCCCGCACACAAGATCTCTCTCTCTCTCTCTCATTCTCCCGCACACAAGATCTCTCTCTCTCTCTCATATCTCCCACTCTCTCTCTCTCATATCTCCCATTCTCTCTCTCTCATTCTCCCGCACACAAGATCTCTCTCTCTCTCATATCTCCCGCACACAAGATCTCTCTCTCTCTCTCTCATATCTCCCACTCTCTCTCTCTCTCATATCTCCCGCACACAAGATCTCTCTCTCTCTCATATCTCCCACTCTCTCTCTCATATCTCCCACTCTCTCTCTCTCATATCTCCCACTCTCTCTCTCTCATATCTCCCGCACACAAGATCTCTCTCTCTCTCATATCTCCCACTCTCTCTCTCTCATATCTCCCACTCTCTCTCTCTCTCATATCTCCTGCACACAAGATCTCTCTCTCTCTCTCATATCTCCCACTCTCTCTCTCTCATATCTCCCACTCTATCTCTCATATCTCCCACTCTCTCTCTCATATCTCCCGCACACAAGATCTCTCTCTCATATCTCCCACTCTCTCTCTCTCTCATATCTCCCACTCTCTCTCTCTCATATCTCCCACTCTCTCTCTCTCATATCTCCCGCACACAAGATCTCTCTCTCTCTCATATCTCCCACTCTCTCTCTCTCATATCTCCCACTCTCTCTCTCTCATATCTCCCACTCTCTCTCTCATATCTCCCGCACACAAGATCTCTCTCTCTCTCATATCTCCCACTCTCTCTCTCATATCTCCCACTCTCTCTCTCTCATATCTCCCACTCTCTCTCTCTCATATCTCCCGCACACAAGATCTCTCTCTCTCATATCTCCCACTCTCTCTCTCATATCTCCCACTCTCTCTCTCTCATATCTCCCACTCTCTCTCTCATATCTCCCACTCTCTCTCTCTCATATCTCCCGCACACAAGATCTCTCTCTCTCTCATATCTCCCACTCTCTCTCTCTCTCATATCTCCCGCACACAAGATCTCTCTCTCTCTCTCATATCTCCCACTCTCTCTCTCTCATATCTCCCACTCTCTCTCTCTCATATCTCCCACTCTCTCTCTCTCATATCTCCCGCACACAAGATCTCTCTCTCTCATATCTCCCACTCTCTCTCTCATATCTCCCACTCTCTCTCTCTCTCATATCTCCCACTCTCTCTCTCTCATATCTCCCACTCTCTCTCTCTCATATCTCCCACACACAAGATCTCTCTCTCTCTCATATCTCCCACTCTCTCTCTCTCTCTCGTATCTCCCACTCTCTCTCTCTCATATCTCCCACTCTCTCTCTCTCTCATATCTCCCACTCTCTCTCTCTCATTCTCCCGCACACAAGATCTCTCTCTCTCTCATTCTCCCGCACACAAGATCTCTCTCTCTCTCTCTCTCTCATATCTCCCGCACACAAGATCTCTCTCTCTCTCATATCTCCCGCACACAAGATCTCTCTCTCTCTCTCTCATATCTCCCGCACACAAGATCTCTCTCTCTCTCTCTCATATCTCCCGCACACAAGATCTCTCTCTCTCTCTCTCTCATATCTCCCGCACACAAGATCTCTCTCTCTCTCTCTCATATCTCCCGCACACAAGATCTCTCTCTCTCATATCTCCCACTCTCTCTCTCTCTCATATCTCCCACTCTCTCTCTCTCATTCTCCCGCACACAAGAATCTCTCTCTCTCTCTCATTCTCCCCGCACACAAGATCTCTCTCTCTCTCTCATATCTCCCGCACACAAGATCTCTCTCTCTCCTCTCTCTCATATCTCCCGCACACAAGATCTCTCTCTCTCTCTCTCTCATCTCTCCCGCACAACAAGATCTCTCTCTCTCTCTTCATATCTCCCGCACACAAAGATCTCTCTCTCTCTCTCTCTCATATCTCCCGCACACAAGATCTCTCTCTCTCTACTCTCATATCTCCCGCACACAAGATCTCTCTCTCTCTCTCATATCTCCCGCACACAAGATCTCCTCTCTCTCTCTTCTCTCTCTCTCTCTCATATCTCCCGCACACAAGATCTCTCTCTCTCTCTCATATCTCCCGCACACAAGATCTCTCTCTCTCTCCTCTCTCTCTCATATCTCCCGCACACAAGATCTCTCTCTCTCTCTCTCATATCTCCCGCACACAAGATCTATCTCCTCTCTCTCTCTCTCATATCTCCGCACACAAGATCTCTCTCTCTCTCTCTCCATTCTCCCCAACAATCTCTCTCTCTCCCCTCTCTCTCATATCTCCCGCACACAAGATCTCTCTCTCTCTCTCTTTTATCTCCCACTCTCTCTCTCATATCTCCCACTCTCTTCTCTCATATCTCCCACTCTCTCTCTCTCATATCTCCCCACACAAGATCTCTCTCTCTCTCTTCTCATTCTCCCCCGATCTCCCTCTCTCTCTCTCATATCTCCCCCCATCTCTCTCTCCCCTCTCTCTCTCATTCTCCCGCACACAAGATCTCTCTCTCTCTCATTCTCCCGCACACAAGATCTCTCTCTCTCTCATATCTCCCGCACACAAGATCTCTCTCTCTCCCCTTCATATCTCCCGCACACAAGATCTCTCTCTCTCTCATATCTCCCGCACACAAGATCTCTCTCTCTCTCTCTCATATCTCCCGCACACAAGATCTCTCTCTCTCTCTCTCATATCTCCCGCACACAAGATCTCTCTCTCTCTCTCATATCTCCCGCACACAAGATCTCTCTCTCTCTCATATCTCCCACTCTCTCCCCATATCTCCCACTCTCTCTCTCTCATTCTCCCACCTCTCTCTCTCTCTCATTCTCCCGACACAAGATCTCTCTCTCTCTCATATCTCCCGCACACAAGATCTCTCTCTCTCTCTCATTCTATCTCCCCACAAGATCTCCTCTCTCTCTCTCTCATATCTCCCGCACACAAGATCTCTCTCTCTCTCTCATATCTCCCGCACACAAGATCTCTCTCTCTCTCTCATATCTCCCCACACTCAAATCTCCTCTCTCTCTCTCTCATATCTCCCGCACACAAGATCTCTCTCTCTCTCTCATATCTCCCACTCTCTCTCTCATATCTCCCACTCTCTCTCTCTCATATCTCCGCACACAAGATCTCTCTCTCTCTCATATCTCCCGCACACAAGACTCTCTCTCTCTCTCTCTATATCTACACACTCCTCCTCTCTATATCTCCCGCACACAATGATCCTCTCTCTCTCTCATATCTCCCCACTCTCTCTCTCTCATATCTCCCATCTCCTCTCCTCTCATATCCTCCCACTCTCTCTCTCTCATATCCTCCCAACTCTCCTCTCTCTCATATTCCTCAGCACACAAAAAACAAGATCTCTCTCCTCTCTCTCAATATCTCCCACTCTCTCTACTCTCACTTATCTCCCACTCTCTCTCTCTCATATCTCCCGCACACAAGATCTCTCTCTCTCTCTCATAATCTCCACTCTCCCTTCTCTCTGCATATCTCACGCACACAAGATCTCATCTCTCTCTCATATCTCCCACTCTCTCTTCTCATATTCTCCCCACCCTCTCTCTCTTCTCATATCTCCCAGCACACAAGATCTCTCTCTCTCTCAATATCTCCCACTCTCTCTCTCTCCATATCTCCCGCACACAAGATCTCTCTCTCTCTCATATCTCCCGCACACAAGTCTCTCTCTCTCTCTCATATCTCCCGCACACAAGATTTCTCTCTCTCTCATATCTCCCACTCTCTCTCTCTCATATCTCCCACTCTCTCTCTCTCATATCTCCCCACTCAATCTCTCTCTCTCTCATATCTCCCGCACACAAGATCTCTCTCTCTCTCATATCTCCCACACAATCTCTCTCTCTCTCATATCTCGCACACTCTCTCTCTCTCATATCTCCCACTCTCTCTCTCCATATCTCCCCACACAAGATCTCTCTCTCTCTCTCATATCTCCAAAAATCTCTCTCTCTTCTCATATCTCCCACTCTCTCTCTCTCTCATATCTCCCGCACACAAGATCTCTCTCTCTCTCATATCTCCCACTCTCTCTCTCTCATATCTCCCACTCTCTCTCTCTCATATCTCCGCACACAAGATCTCTCTCTCTCTTCATATCTCCCACCAAATCTCTCTCTCTCTCATATCTCCCACCTCTCTCTCTCATATCTCCGCACCAAGATCTCTCTCTCTCTCATATCTCCACTCTCTCTCTCTCATATCTCCCACTCTCTCTCTCTATATCTCCCACTCTCTCTCTCTCATATCTCCCACTCTCTCTCTCTCATATCTCCCACTCTCTCTCTCTCATATCTCCCACTCTCTCTCTCTCATATCTCCCACTCTCTCTCTCTCATATCTCCCCACACAAGATCTCTCTCTCTCTCTCATATCTCCCACTCTCTCTCTCATATCTCCCACTCTCTCTCTCTCTCATATCTCCCACTCTCTCTCTCTCATATCTCCCACTCTCTCTCTCTCATATCTCCCACTCTCTCTCTCTCTCATATCTCCCACTCTCTCTCTCTCATATCTCCCACTCTCTCTCTCTCTCATATCTCCCACTCTCTCTCTCTCATATCTCCCACACAATTTCTCTCTCTCTCATATCTCCCACTCTCTCTCTCTCATATCTCCCACTCTCTCTCTCTCATATCTCCCGCACACAAGATCTCTCTCTCTCTCATATCTCCCCACACAAATCTCTCTCTCTCTCATATCTCCCACTCTCTCTCTCTCATATCTCCACACAGATCTCTTCTCTCTCTCATATCTCCCACTCTCTCTCTCTCATATCTCCCCTCTCTCTCTCTCTCATATCTCCCACTCTCTCTCTCTCATATCTCCCACTCTCTCTCTCTCTCATATCTCCCACTCTCTCTCTCTCATATCTCCCGCACACAAGATCTCTCTCTCTCTCATATCTCCCACTCTCTCTCTCTCATATCTCCCACTCTCTCTCTCTCATATCTCCCGCACACAAGATCTCTCTCTCTCTCATATCTCCCACTCTCTCTCTCTCATATCTCCCGCACACAAGATCTCTCTCTCTCTCATATCTCCCACTCTCTCTCTCTCATATCTCCCGCACACAAGATTTCTCTCTCTCTCATATCTCCCACTCTCTCTCTCTCATATCTCCCACTCTCTCTCTCTCATATCTCCCGCACACAAGATCTCTCTCTCTCTCATATCTCCCGCACACAAGATCTCTCTCTCTCTCATATCTCCCACTCTCTCTCTCTCATATCTCCCGCACACAAGATCTCTCTCTCTCTCTCTCTCATATCTCCCACTCTCTCTCTCTCATATCTCCCGCACACAAGATCTCTCTCTCTCTCATATCTCCCACTCTCTCTCTCTCTCATATCTCCCACTCTCTCTCTCTCTCATATCTCCCGCACACAAGATCTCTCTCTCTCTCATATCTCCCACTCTCTCTCTCTCTCATATCTCCCACTCTCTCTCTCATATCTCCCGCACACAAGATCTCTCTCTCTCTCATATCTCCCACTCTCTCTCTCTCTCATATCTCCCACTCTCTCTCTCATATCTCCCGCACACAAGATCTCTCTCTCTCTCATATCTCCCGCACACAAGATCTCTCTCTCTCTCATATCTCCCACTCTCTCTCTCTCATACCTCCCACTCTCTCTCTCTCATATCTCCCACTCTCTCTCTCTCTCATATCTCACACTCTCTCTCTCATATCTCCCACTCTCTCTCTCTCATATCTCCCACTCTCTCTCTCTCATATCTCCCACTCTCTCTCTCATATCTCCCACTCTCTCTCTCTCTCATATCTCCCACTCTCTCTCTCATATCTCCCACTCTCTCTCTCATATCTCCCACTCTCTCTCTCTCATATCTCCCACTCTCTCTCTCATATCTCCCACTCTCTCTCTCTCTCTCATATCTCCCACTCTCTCTCTCTCATATCTCCCGCACACAAGATCTCTCTCTCTCTCTCATATCTCCCGCACACAAGATCTCTCTCTCTCTCATATCTCCCGCACACAAGATCTCTCTCTCTCTCATATCTCCCGCACACAAGATCTCTCTCTCTCTCATATCTCCCACTCTCTCTCTCTCATATCTCCCACTCTCTCTCTCTCATATCTCCCAATCTCTCTCTCTCATATCTCCCACTCTCTCTCTCTCATATCTCCCACTCTCTCTCTCTCATATCTCCCGCACACAAGATCTCTCTCTCTCTCATATCTCCCACTCTCTCTCTCTCTCATATCTCCCACTCTCTCTCTCTCATATCTCCCGCACACAAGATCTCTCTCTCTCTCATATCTCCCACTCTCTCTCTCTCATATCTCCCGCACACAAGATCTCTCTCTCTCATATCTCCCACTCTCTCTCTCTTCTATCCCCATCTCTCTCTCTCACCCACAAGATCTCTCTCTCTCTCATATCTCCCACTCTCTCTCTCTCTCATATCTCCACTCTCTCTCTCTCTCATATCTCCCGCACACAAGATCTCTCTCTCTCTCATATCTCCCGCACACAAGATCTCTCTCTCTCATATCTCCCACTCTCTCTCTCTCATATCTCCCGCACACAAGATCTCTCTCTCTCTCATATCTCCCACTCTCTCTCTCTCATATCTCCCGCACACAAGATCTCTCTCTCTCATATCTCCCACTCTCTCTCTCTCATATCTCCCGCACACAAGATCTCTCTCTCTCTCTCATATCTCCCACTCTCTCTCTCTCTAATATCTCCCGCACACAAGATCTCTCTCTCTCTCTCATTTCTCCCACTCTCTCTCTCTCATATCTCCCGCACACAAGATCTCTCTCTCTCTCATTCTCCCGCACACAAGATCTCTCTCTCTCTCTCTCTCTCTCTCATATCTCCCGCACACAAGATCTCTCTCTCTCTCTCTCTCTCATATCTCCCGCACACAAGATCTCTCTCTCTCTCTCTCATATCTCCCGCACACAAGATCTCTCTCTCTCTCTCTCTCATATCTCCCGCACACAAGATCTCTCTCTCTCTCTCTCATATCTCCCACTCTCTCCCTCTCTCTCTCTCTCTCTCATTCTCCCGCACACAAGAGCACTTATCAAAGACTAACTATGACGGTGGAGAGCAGGCTGGCTCAGTAATCGCAAGCAGCAGTAGCCAGGAAACATTCATGAACGGTCATGTCTAAGGTCATATTACCTGCATACTTTTGTGGATGACGTTGCCGGGCTCTGGGAAGCTGCCATCGCTGTTCTGCTTCCCAATGATCCATCGAAGGGAAGTAATTATGACCTGGTCATCAATGTAAATATACAACTTTGCCTGGGAAAACACTCGTATCACGAAGGCAGTTAGCCTGCAAACCAAAGTGTAGTGATTAGACAAGCTGTTGGCATCATCAATATCAAACTAACAAGCCTACTGTGTAGGTTATGGCTCCATATTTGTACCATCAATATCAAACTAACATGTCTACTGTGTAGATTATGGCTCCATGTTTGTACCATCAATATCAAACTAATATGTCTACTGTGTAGATTATGGCTCCATGTTTGTACCATCAATATCAAACTAACATGTCTACTGTGTAGATTATGACTCCATGTTTGTACCATCAATATCAAACTAACATGCCTACTGTGTAGGTTATGGCTCCATGTTTGTACCATCAATATCAAACTAACATGTCTACTGTGTAGATTATGACTCCATGTTTGTACCATCAATATCAAACTAACATGTCTACTGTGTAGATTATGGCTCCATGTTTGTACCATCAATATCAAACGAACATGTCCACTATGTAAATTATGACTCCACGCCTGTGTCAGCTTTCATCTTGTGTATTTTATTTGTGCAAACAAGCTCATATAATCTGGTGTGCTCATTAAAAGAAACCATTAACATCGGTCGTCTCTCCCTGTATGTTTCCTTTGCCCAAGAGGGAAGATCAAGAATGTGAACCCTGTAACCCCATGGGCATGCCATCATTGAGGCACACCGCAGACAAATTCAGCCAGTATTCAACCAGCCATGAACTGGGTGGCCCACAGAGGGTTTGGCATGCCTGGTTGTGGGTTCATATTCTACTAGGAGTCTTAAAAGCAGCGGCAGCAGGAGTAGCAGCAGCAGCAGGATGAGAAGAAGAAGAAGAAGAAGAAGAAGAAGAAGAAGAAGAAGAAGAAGAAGAAGAAGAAGAAGAAGAAGAAGAAGAAGAAGATCATCACTGTTACAAAGGTTAACACTACTCTCCCACACCTAGAGTAAAGTCAACTACAGGGACCTCTCCCACACCTAGAGTAAAGTCAAGTACAGGGACCTCTCCCACACCTAGAGTAAAGTCAAGTACAGGGACCTCTCCCACACCTAGAGTAAAGTCAACTACAGGGACCTCTCCCACACCTAGAGTAAGCTCAAGTACAGGGACCTCTCCCACACCTAGAGTAAAGTCAAGTACAGGGACCTCTCCCACACCTAGAGTAAGCTCAGGTACAGGGACCTCTCCCACACCAGAGTAAGCTCAAGTACAGGGACCTCTCCCACACCTAGAGTAAGCTCAAGTACAGGGACCTCTTCCACACCTAGAGTAAAGTCAAGGACAGGGACCTCTCCCACACCTAGAGTAAAGTCAACTACAGGGACCTCTCCCACACCTAGAGTAAAGTCAAGTACAGGGACCTCTCCCACACCTAGAGTAAACTTAGGTACAGGAACCTCTCCCACACCTAGAGTAAAGTCAAGTACAGGGACCTCTCCTGCACCTAGAGTAAAGTCAAGTACAGGGACCTCTCCCACACCTAGAGTAAAGTCAAGTACAGGGACCTCTCCCGCACCTAGAGTAAAGACAAGTACAGGGACCTCTCCCGTACCTAGAGTAAAGTCAAGTACAGGGACCTCTCCCACACCTAGAGTAAAGTTAGGTACAGGAACCTCTCCCACACCTAGAGTAAAGTCAAGTACAGGGACCTCTCCTGCACCTAGAGTAAAGTCAAGTACAGGGACCTATCCAGCACCTAGAGTAAAGTCAAGTACAGGGACCTCTCCCACACCTAGAGTAAAGTCAAGTACAGGGACCTCTCCCACACCTAGAGTAAAGTCAAGTACAGGGACCTCTCCCACACCTAGAGTAAAGTCAAGTACAGGGACCTCTCCCACACCTAGAGTAAAGTCAAGTACAGGGACCTCTCCCACACCTAGAGTAAAGTCAACTACAGGGACCTCTCCCACACCTAGAGTAAAGTCAAGTACAGGGACCTCTCCCACACTAGAGTAAAGTCAAGTACAGGGCCTCTCCCACACCTAGAGTAAAGTCAACTACAGGGACCTCTCCAACACCTAGAGTAAAGTCAAGTACAGGGACCTCTCCCACACCTAGAGTAAAGTCAAGTACAGGGACCTCTCCCACACCTAGAGTAAAGTGAAGTACAAGGACCTCTCCCACACCTAGAGTAAAGTCAAGTACAGGGACCTCTCCCACACCTAGAGTAAAGTCAAGTTCAGAGCCTCTCCCACACCTAGAGTAAAGTCAAGTACAGGTACCTCTCCCACACCTAGAGTAAAGTCAAGTACAGGGACCTCTCCCACACCTAGAGTAAAGTCAAGTACAGGGACCTCTCCTGCACCTAGAGTAAAGTCACGTACAGGGACCTCTCCCACACCTAGAGTAAAGTCAACTACAGAGACCTCTCCCACACCTAGAGTAAAGTCAACCACAGGGACCTCTCCCACACCTAGAGTAAAGTCAACTACAGGGACCTCTCCCACACCTAGAGTAAAGTCAAGTACAGGGACCTCTCCCACACCTAGAGTAAAGTCAACTACAGGGACCTCTCCCACACCTAGAGTAAAGTCAACTACAGGGACCTCTTCCACACCTAGAGTAAAGTCAAGTACAGGGACCTCTCCCACACCTAGAGTAAAGTCAAGTACAGGGACCTCTCCCACACCTAGAATAAAGTCAAGTACAGGGACCTCTCCCACATATAGAGTAAAGTAAACTACAGGGACCTCTCCCACACCTAGAGTAAAGTCAACTACAGGGACCTCTCCCACACCTAGAGTAAAGTCAACTACAGGGACCTCTCCCACACCTAGAGTAAAGTCAAGTACAGGGACCTCTCCCACACCTAGAGTAAAGTCAACTACAGGGACTTCTCCCACACCTAGAGTAAAGTCAAGTATAGGAACCTCTCCCACACCTAGAGTAAAGTCAAGTTACAGGGACCTCTCCCACACCTAGAGTAAAGTCAACTACAGGGACCTCTCCCACACCTAGAGTAAAGTCAAGTACAGGAACCTCTCCCACACCTAGAGTAAAGTCAAGTACAGGGACCTCTCCTGCACCAGAGTAAGCTCAGGTACAGGGACCTCTCCCACACCAAAGTAAGCTCAGGTATAGGGACCTCTCCCACACCTAGAGTAAAGTCAAGTACAGGGACCTCTCCTGCACCTAGAGTAAAGTCAAGTACAGGGACCTCTCCCACACCAGAGTAAGCTCAAGTACAGGTACCTCTCCCACACCTGGATGCATATGGAGTGTGTTGTGCTGGCCCCAAATGTGTAACGACCAAGCAGGACTTGAGGGGTGTGGTCAATACACAATGACTTCACAGAGCCTGTAGGCTTGGTCCAACTGCAAGGCGAGGACAGTTTCAACCAGAAATGCCCGCCTGGAGGAGGATTTGAAAAAACAACCAGCGGAGCAGCAGACAATCACACTTGTGCCTTATCTAACACAAGTCTGGGGGCACACAATTTCCCCTATTGGAGATACCCCAGCCTTCAATTGGGAATCATGGCAGGGCAGTGGCTGGTAGACTTGATGGGAGCTTGTACTGGTCACAGGACTGTACTCACCACACACTGCACAGGAGAGTACTCACCACACACTGCACAGGACAGTACCAGTCACACATCACACAGGACAGTACTCACCACACACTGCACAGGACAGTACTCACCACACACTGCACAGGACTGTACTCACCACACACTGCACAGGACAGTGCTCACCACACACTGCACAGGACAGTACCAATCACACATCACACAGGACGGTACTCACCACACACTGCACATGACTGTACTCACCACACACTGCCTGCACAGGACAGTACTCACCACACACTGCCTGCACAGGACAGTACTCACCACACACTGCACAGGACTGTACTCACCACACACTGCACAGGACAGTACTCACCACACACTGCACAGGACAGTACTCACCACACACTACACAGGACAGTACCAATCACACATCACACAGGACAGTACCCACCACACATCCCACAGGACAGTACCCACCACAGATCACACAGGACAGTATTTATGACAGATCACACAGGATTATAATACAGGATTGTACTTATGTCAGGGCACACAGGACTGCACTTACCACATGCTTCCAGACTTGTCACTCTCTCCAAAAGCACTGAATGAACCATCCTTGTGTTTGTAGGTCAGCTCTCTCTGGTAGCCTGCACACCAGATCACAAAAACAAATCTTGTACTGAGATCACACACAATAATCTTGTACTGAGATCACACACAATAATCCTGTACTGAGATCACACACAATAATCCTGTACTGAGATCACACACAATAATCTTATACTGAGATCACACACAATAATCTTGTACTGAAATCAGACACAATAACTTGTACTGAGACCACACACAATAATCTTGTATAGAGATCACAGTCTTATATTTCACTAAGTGATTTATGTTATAGGGTGCACATCAAATCTATGATGGCAGTAGTGGTTACATCTTACTACATCTACAAATTATCACATCATCTACAGCTTATGGCAACGACTACTACTTATCACAATTACAACTCATCACAATAACTACAACTTATAACAATAACTACAACTTATCACAATAACTACAAATTATCAAAATAACTACAACTTATCACAATAACTACAACTTATCACAATAACTACAACTTATCACAATAACTACAACTTATCACAATAACTACAACTTATCACAATAACTACAACTTATCACAATAACTACAACTTATCACAATAACTACAACTTATCGAAATATAAAAGAACATGAAGTAATGCAGTTTTACAAAACTCAATTACGGAAAACAAAGAACGCTGCGGCAACAAACCTTCATCAACAAACAACATGAAAACAAAACATACAACCACAGGGAAGACACTGCAGTGACAACATCAAGAAAACATACGACCACAGGGAAGACACTGCAGTGACAACATCAACAAAACATACAACCACGGGGAAGACACTGCAGTGACAACATCAACAAAACATACAACCACGGGGAAGACACTACAGTGACAACATCAACAAAACATACAACCACGGGGAAGATACTACTGTGACAACATCAAGAAAACATACAACCATGGGGAAGACACTACAGTGACATCAAGGCATAATTACCAAATGAGAAGAAAGGAAGGATGACAAAGAAATTAAAACACTGAAAAAGAATAGGAAAAAAAATTTGTGCTATTTATCCTAGAATCTCAGATTGTAAAACAGGTGATAAGGATTCATTTGTAGTCGAAAGAAAATACAGAAAGGCAGTCACATGATAAGACCAACATAGATTACGAGTAGATACGAGAAGACACGTTGAACAGATCATTGTTGCTACCTGACTCCATGAAGCTGAAAGCCTTTGTTTTGATGTCGTTTGTCAGCTGGTTGACTGCCTTGAGGTAGTCAGTCACAGAGGCATCCGGGCCCATAGACAACATGGTCTGCTCCCCGCACCCAGTGGGCATCTGAAGGAGGGAGTCCAAGCCGGAGATGGTGGGCCCCATCAGGTCACCTAACAGCGAGAGCAACAAGTAGAGATTAGAGCACACCAAAGCCACAGTCACCCTAGCAGTCAGGTTATGACTCTCACTGACTTCATACAACAGTTGGAGTTGGGGCTAACCAACATTTAATTCAAGGCTAACCAACACTTCATACAACAGTTGGGGTGGGGTATAACCAACACTTCATACAACAGTTGGGGTTGGGGCAAGCCAACATTTCATACAACAGTTGGGGTTGGGGCTAACTAACATTTCATTTAAGGCTAACCAACATTCCATACAATAGTTGGGGTTGGAGCTAACTGACATTTAATTCAAGGCTAACCAACACTTCATACAACAGTTGGGGTGGGGTATAACCAACACTTCATACGACAGTTGGGGTTGGGGCTAGCCAACATTTCATTCAAGGCTAACCAACATTCCATACAATAGTTGGGGTTGGAGCTAACCAACATTTCACACAACAATCGAGGTTGGGGCTAACCAACATTTCATACAACAGTCTGGGTTTAACAAACATTTCATACAACATTGGGGTTGAGGATAACCAACATTTCATACAACAGTCAGGGTTGTAACCAACATTTCATAAAATAGTTGGGGTTGGGGCTAACCAACATTTCATGCAACAGTTGAGGTTGGGGCTAACCAACATTTCATGCAATATCGGTTACAATAGTTGGGGATGAACCTAACCAACATTTAATGCAACAGGTGGGGTTGTAACCAACATTTCTTACAATAGTTGATGATGAGGCTAACCAACATTTAATGCAACAGGTGGGGTTGTAACCAACATTTCTTACAATAGTTGGGGATGAACCTAACCAACATTTAATGCAACAGGTGGGGTTGTAACCAACATTTCTTACAATAGTTGGTGATGAGGCTAACCAACATTTCATACAACAGTCAGGGTTGTAATCAACATTTCAATAACAGTTGGTGGTGGGGCTAACCAGCATTTCATGCAAGACTCAGGGTTGTAATCAACATTTGATACAATAGTTGGTGTTGGGGCTAACCAACATTTCATGCAACAGTCAGGGTTGTAACCAAAACATCTCATGCAACAATCAGGGTTGGGGTTAAACAACATGTCATACAACAGTTGGGTTTGGGGCCAACCAACATTTCAACATTTGCAACAAACATTTCGTATACCAGTGGGCATATGCGTGGACAGGATCCTCTCAAAGTGCGTAAATAGGTTCCTCTCAAGGTGCGTGAACAGGATCCTCTCTGTGACCTACTTTTTGTGCTGTGTACATAAGACAAACCAGAAAGATATGGGTCAGACCCGCACTCACCCACGGCAGAAATTCTGGTTCTCTCCGAACCCTTGACCACGTTCGCTGGCAGGGACAGGTTGACCATCTGGCTGAAGGAGGTCTTGCCCTCGGTCAAGTCGATCAAGACAGGGATGTTGTATTCCTTGGGTACACCCTCTGCCTGTTGTCAAATGTTTGCATGTAGTCAATTTCATCTCAACATTTGTCCATCAGTGTCAACTAGTTATCACTTTTTTTTCTTCTAGATATCACACAATTTCATCTCAACATTTGTCTGTCATTATCACACAATTTCATCTCAACATTTGTCCGTTATTATCACGCAATTTCATCTCAACATTTGTCAGTCATTTTCACACAATTTCATCTCAACAATTGTCCGTCATCATCACAAAAATTATCACTTCTTGTAGATATCATACGATTTGTCCGTAATTATCACACAATTTCATCTCAACACTTGTCCGTCATTATTACACAATTTCATCTCAACATTTGTCCACCATTATCACACAAATTATCAATTCTTGTAGATATCATACAATTTTTCTGTCATTATCACACATTTTTATCCTTACATTTGCCCACCACTATCACACAAATTATCACTTATTGTAGATATCACACAATTGTATCTCAAAATTTGTCCATCTGTATTGATGAGTTATCACTTTCATGGACAGCTTTACTGCAGTTGAAACCCATCTTATTTAATCTGATAATGACATGAACTGCCTGGTAGGCGGCTGCCCACACACAACAAACATATATTGTCTGCAGCTGATTCAGATTGCTTCTGTTTACGTGCAAGGTATGGTTACCTCATCTCATCTCATCATGTTCCTCCTGTACCTTGCGGTGTCGAGGTGAAGTATAAATTTCGTGAGAGTGCCCGGTTATGGGCTTCGTATATCGACATTCCCATGGATTCTGTTATTCCCTCAGTCCAACGTTTACGTGGTCGGCCTCTTCCTCTGTCTCCATCTGGTCTGTACATCATTGCTTGTTGTGGCATGCTGTTGACTGGTAGCCTACTTGCATGGCCAAACCATTTGACTTGCTGCTTTCTAATAAAATCTAGAGCAGCTTTAACCCCTACTTTAGTCCTGATTTCTTCATTTCTGATCTTATCTCTTCTTGACACGTTGAGTATTCTTCTCAGAAACCTCATTTCTGTTGTTGTGATTTTTCTTTTCTCTTTTTCTGTCATTGTCCAGGTTTGGCATTGGTAGCAGAGAGTTGGTAGGAAGATTGTGTTGTAAAGTGCTTTCTTAGTAGTTATTGATACATGTTTGTTCTTTAGTATTGGTGCCATTTGTCCAATGAGTTGATTTGCCTTATTGCACCTATTTTCGATCTCGTCTTCTGATCTGCCATTTGATGATATTATACTTCCTAGGTACTTGAAGCTCTTTACTTGTTTCAAGGTATGGTTACCATGAATTCTATATTACCATTACTTTACTATTACTTTATCATAATTATGTCAGGTTTACATTGACCAAGGTATGGTTACCATGAATTCTATATTACCATTACTTTACTATTACTTTATCATAATTATGTCAGGTTCACATTGACCAAGGTATAGTTACCATGAATTCTATATTACCGTTACTTTACTATTACTTTATCATAATTATGTCAGGTTCACATTGACCAAGGTATGGTTACCATGAATTCCACGTTACCGTTAATTTACCATTATTTTATCGCAGTTATGTCAACATGACACTGACCAGCGCACTATGATTGACTGATCTGCCCCGGATAATAAGGTAGCATATTTTCCCCACAGAACAACATCACACATATTCTCACCAATATTCCAATGCTTTTAATGCAGACAAAGTGTACGTTGTTTTGATTTTAACATCAAACAATTTATGTTCACATGTTCCCTAAATACACATATCAGCCCAGATGAAAATTGAAATGATAGAAACGTTTAGATACCAGACAAACTGTTACTTTACTAAGCATGTCATCGTATGGTCCATACCCTCTAACATTGGTGATCATGTCTGTCCACAGCCCCCTGTCTTGTGAACTGCCAGTAATTTCTGACACTGACGTTCTCCATGCCATGATGTCATACTATTCAGTATCTTCGCTCCTGGTCTCCCCGTGCCTCTCTTCCCCTCCCACTTCCCCGTTGTGACAACATACTTTCCCCTTCTCATGACCCACCCAAAGAATGTGGACAGTCTTCTTCGGGTGTAAGTAACCCGTAGTAAGCACATACAGAAACCATATCAAGCCATTGAATAAAATTACACAGCCTACCTCAACCAGCAATTGTCTTCTGACTGCATCCGCAGCTCTGTTTGACTGTGCCGTCACTTGAATGTCAATCTTTCCAAGGGCAGTTGCGATGATTGGGAAATAGACTGACTTGGCATCCCCTGCTTTCACCTGGCAATGTTCATTGATTGGTAGTTATGATCAACCAATTATTTTCATCTAACAATGTTCATTGATTGGTAGTTATGATCAACCAATTATTTTCATCTAACAATGTTCATTGATTGGTAGTTATGATCAACCAATTATTTTCATCTAACAATGTTCATTGATTGGTAGTTATGATCAACCAATTATTTCTATCTAACAATGTCATTGATTGGTGTTATGATCAAACCAATTATTTCATCTAACAATGTTCATTGATTGGGAGTTATGATCAACCAATTATTTTTCATCTAACAAGTTCATTGATTGGTAGTTATGATCAACAAATTATTTTCATCTAACAATTTCATTGATTGGTGGGTTGATCAACAAATTATTTTCATCTAACAATGTTCAGGGGAGGTAGTTATGATCAACCAATTATTTATCTAACAATTTTCATTGATGGTATTATGATAAACCCAAATATTTTCATTAACACAATGTGAAGGTTCATCACCATATGAATCCCTGAGTGATAACTGACAACTAGTGTATTCCATTTTGTGAATTCCTGAGTGATTACTGCCTGCTAGCCAGATTAGTGCAAATGATCTCTGATTAATGTAGTGATGAAGGACGCCATGAAACAGTGTGTGCAAATTGTAACTGATTAATGACGCCATGAAACAGTGTGTGCAAATGACCAACAGATTATCAGTTCATGGTTTCACTTGATGAATTATTAGTTTACTTACAATCAATCTCAATATCAAAGCTGTGAAGATATAAACATGTAATAATTTAAGTACTCCAGTAATGAACTGCTTGAAATAAACAGGATTGTCTCTTTGTTGTTGACTTGACTGAGTCACATTATATCTGACAATTGCTGGTTATGTCACATTATATCTACCTATTGCTGGTTGAGTCACTTTATATCTAGCCATTGCTGGTTGAGTCCCTTTTATTTAAAATTTTTGGTTAATCAATATATCTAACTATTGCTGGTTGAGTCACATTATATCTGACTATTTCTGGTTGAGTCCCATTATATATAACTATTGCTGACTGAGTCACATTATATCTAACCATTGCTGGTTGAGTCATATTATATCTAACTTTGCTGGTTGGGTCACATTATATCTAACCATTGCTGGTGAGTCATATTATATCTAACCATTGCTGGTTAAGTCACATTATATCTAATTATTGCTGGTTGAGTCACATTATATTTAACTATTGCTGGTTGAGTCACATTATATCTAACTATTGCTGGTTGAGTCACATTATATCTAACTATTGCTTGTTGAGTCACATTATATCTAAATATTGCTGGTTGAGTCACATTATATCTAAACATTGCTGGTTGAGTCACATTATATCTAATCATTGCTGGTTGAGATACATTATATCTAACCATTGCTGGTTGAGTCACATTATATTTCACCACTGCTGGTTGAGTCACATTATATCTAACTATTGCTGGTTGTGTCACATTATATCTGACCACTGCTGGTTGAGTCATATTATATCTAATCATTGCTGGTTGAGCCACATTATATCTAACCACTGCTGGTTGTGTCACATTATATCTGACCACTGCTGGGTATTGAACATTAAATGCTACAAACTGACTACAACAAATCAATGTAACAAATTCACTACAACAAAATCTACACAGCAGACTGACTACAACAAAATTCGTACAACAAAATGAACGTTACATGCAAACAACTACAAATGGGATGACACAATGTGAAAGCCAGCAAGTTAATGAAGGAATCACCCACCATCACTTCCTGAAACACATCTTTCTGTCCGGGCTGTTCCTGTCCCTTGGCATCAATGACAATGTTTGAGAAGCTCTCGGAGCTTGCCAGAGTTACCCGCACCTGGATGGCGTCATTGAGAGAGACTATTACTATTAGACTTGACTTAACCCTTCACAGTTGACCCAGATATCACATACACTCTCACATCTCACATATCACACATGTACTCTCACATCTCACAAATTACACTCTAACATCTCACATATTATATACACCTCACATCTTACATATTACATACACCTTCATATCTTACATTTTATATACACTCTACAAACACTATTTTATACACTCTCACAAATTTCATAACTCCACATTTAAACACTCCCAATCACATTTTTAAAAAAACCCAACTTACATTCACATACACCCACACCTCACATATACCTACACCAAGACATCTCACTATTAATAACCTCACATTCCATAGGGCATAATCTCACATATGACATACACTCTCACATCTCACACATGACATACACTCTTATATCTCACATATAATATACACTCTCACATCTCATATATACTCTCACACATATTACAAAAGAAAAATATACTCTCACAATTATTACAATACTCCCAAAAAGATGATACAAAACTCTCACACAGATATTACACATACTCTCACACAGATATTACACATACTCTCACACAGATATTACACATACTCTCACACAGATATTACACATACTCTCACACAGATATTACACATACTCTCACACAGATATTACACATACTCTCACACAGATATTACACATACTCTCACACAGATATTACACATACTCTCACACAGATATTACATATACTCTTACACAGTTATTACGTCTACTTTCATACATATATTACATATACTCTCACACAGATATTACACATACTCTCACACAGATATTACACATACTCTCACACAGATATTACACATACTCTCACACAGATATTACACATACTCTCACCAAAAATTTACATATACTTCACACAGAAA
>JACEFZ010004806.1:32500-84566 GCA_014155875.1 Cepaea nemoralis | reverse complement strand
CTTTTTTCCAATTTTTTTGGCCCAAAAACTTTTAATTTTTTTTTTTGGGAAAAGGCGTAATCTTGCCAAGAAATCAACAATCAGCTGAAAGATGTTGATGTTGACAGCAAACATCCTAATCAAATGCTTTGGTGTCATGGTTTGACTTACATTGTCATGAGCGTATTGATAGTATCATGATTTGCTGTTTATAACGATTAACTTCAATATGCACATCTAACCAACACTTAAGAACTCCAGCAGGATAACAGTTTACAACATTAGGATAACGGTTTACAACGTTTCATATGATAACAAACTCATACTATCAATCACTACTACACCACACTGATACAGAATTATAAAACTTTGGAGGCACTCTAAATATTGACCATCGTCTACAATGAGACTGGGACGTGTTTTCCCTACCACGGTCTCAGCTCGAGAGTCGTGTTTTCAAGAGACCTTTCTCTCTCTGACTCAGTCCAAAGAATGCTTCTCGCTCAAGGTGATACGCACGCCCAGCCATGACAAGAGTTTGACAAAAGCTCACACTCCCAGCCATGACACTTGGTATAATAATCTATAAAGCACAAGTATATGCCTTTATGTGTATCAACAGATCTCTATGTTAGTATTTGCAATGTGTATTGCATTATTTGTAACTTTTCCTTCGACATATCCATACTGTTCTTCATCAGTTAATGGAGGTGGAAGCAATCACAGTAGCATTCCGTTGGTTAGAGGAGACCACTGCAACACACGTTTTCATCGCGGACTCAAGGAGTATGCTTAGTAAAGTGGAGAAAGGAATGTTTTGTGTGGAATGACTCACCTCGCTTCAGAGGTCACAGATTGTAAGAACTGTATGGATTTTTTGCCCTGGCCATGCAGGAGTATGGGGGAATAAACAGGCTGATAGGCTGGCAGGGAGTGCACCTCTTCCTGGTTGATTACCTATGGACAAGAGAGATATGGTCGTGCGCCTGTGGGACCAGGTGGAGAAGGTGGAGAACAGATTGAGAACCCATTTGTGGAGAGGATGAGAATGCAGGGGAATTGGCAGGGGTTCTGGTAGAGTCTCAAAACTGAGAGGGAAGAACAGGAGAACTTTCAATCAGATAGCGATGGGAACGATTAGTAGTGTCACTCTTCGCTGACTGTTGAACGAGGGAACGGAGCGCATATGGGAATGTCCTGAGTGCAGTGATGTCAGTTCTCAGCTCAACTCAACAACTCAACTCTTCATCAGTTTCCATCTGTATTTTCAATCTTGTTCTCATAATTCTGAGTAGATGTTTGGTGACATGGATTATGAGATTGAGTGTACAAAATGTTTCATATTCAATAGCTCCTGGTCTTTTTGTTAGAGCTATAAATATAGATTTCAGAATATCACTAGGTATGTATCCACTGTTGTAAATATCATTCAACATTTTACTTAATATTTCTGCTCCAAATTCTCCCAGTACTTCAATTTCTTCTATAATGATTCCATTTGGCCCACTGTTGTTCCTTTCTTCATGTTTGATTGCACCAGTGGCTTCATCTTTTAGTATAGGTGCTCCTTCTAAATTACTTTATTCTGTTAATTTTTCTCTTTCTCCATCATGTAACTCCCTTATCTATTTATTCCATCTCTTTATTATAGCACTTTCTTCCAATAATATTTTTGCTTTTTTTTATTTCAAACATCTTGTTTACTCTTATTTTTCTTCTTGTCATCTCATTAATCTGTCTGTGCATAGTGTGTGATCTTTATTATAATTCAGTTCAATTTAGTTGCACTGCTTGTTTAACCAATTGTCTTTTTTCTCAGTGCACTTATCTCTTCTTTTTTTGTGTATTTTATCATACTCTACTGTGATATTTTTACTTGTTTTCCTTTGTCCATCAACAAGTATTCATCAGTACCCATTTCTTCTTAGCTTTTTTTTTGTCTTCTCTCCACTAATATCTTTTTGCTTATTCGAGTCCCTTGGTATTTTATGTTGTTCATTTATACTTAGTTTATTTATTGCATTATATCAATTTTTCAAAATCACTATGTATTGTTCTTTAATATCTTTATCTGTTTTTAGAATATCTTTATTAAGACTCATGTTCTGAACGCCTTTTCCCCTCTCTTAAATATTACTGTTATATGTTCACCCACTGGGACATGATCACTGTTACCACCAGGCGAAATATGACTGCCCAGGCTTATCGGCATGGCACATGATGGATGGATAGTGATTCAGAAATACATGACATGCCAAGAAAGCCAGTCAGGCAGTTAAGCCAGTGAGCTCGAATGACACAACTATGGTTAGCACGAGGAAAGTTCAAGGCCAGAGTTGTCATTCCAAATTGGGCTGAAAGAACCCCTCATTCAGATACAAGGCAACTTAGCGACAAGTCATCCAGCTTAGTGACAAGTCATCCAGCTTAGCGACAAGTCATCCAGCTTAGCGACAAGTCATCCAGCTTAGCGACAAGTCATCCAGCTTAGCGACAAGTCATCCAGCTTAGTGACAAGTCATCCAGCTTAGCGACAAGTCATACAGCTCAATAAGTCATCCAGCTTAGTGACAAGTCATCCAGCTTAGTGACAAGTCATACAGCTCCATAAGTCATCCAGCTTAGTGACAAGTCATCCAGCTTAGCGAGAAGTCATACAAGAGCAACCAGTCATACAAGTTAGAGAGGTTACACGTTAGATGCAAGGGACATATTTACAATAAGTAGTTTACATACTTGGACAGTATCAACTAGTAAAGTGTGGGTGACTCAGCAGGCTGTGGAAGTTTGTTTGGATGAGTATCCTCAGAAATAATTTATATATGTCAGCTGCCATCACAAGCTGTACTAAAGCATTAATCTCAGCATCTGCCAGACTATTGTGCGAGCGAGCTACATTGTTGTTTATAGTCTATTATCTACGTCATAACCCCCCTTGACTTACATAATAGCCTCTTGGCACCACGTATTATTTTCATATCTTGTGATTTTGTCTGATGAGTCCACACAACATGATTGTCGACATGATAAGGATGCTTGAAGATCTACAAATTGATGGAAAAGACCTTAGACTTGTAAAAAACATATATTGGAAACAACAAGCTGCCATAAGAGTTGATAATGAAGTAGGCCAATATCAGCCTATTAAGAGAGGTGTGCGACAGGGATGTGTAATGTCTCCAGATCTGTTTTCCCTGTACAGTGAAAGTATTTTCAGAAATATTGAAGATATGGAAAGAATCAACATTGGGGGACGATGCATCAATAATATTAGATATGCAGATGATACAGTCTTGATTGCAGGACAATGAACAGGACCTGCAACATTTAGTAGATGCAGGTTGTTACACACAGTGAACAACTAGGGTTAGAATTAAATTGTAAGAAGCCACAGGTTATGGTCGTCACTAGGAAGAACGAAATACCACAATTAATATACAAGTGAATGGGAATATTCTTCAACAAGTGAATAGGTACAATTATCTCGGAACAGTAATAACATCTGATTAGAGATGCCTTGAAGAGATTAGAACAAGAATCGCCATGGCAAAAGTAGCCTTTAGCAAGATGGAAAACATACTGACCAATAAAAAGATGTCAATTGAAACGAGAAAAAGAGTGTTGAGGTGCTACATAGAACATGTACTTTTATATGCATGTGAAGCTTGGACAATGAGCAGTCAAACTGAAAAACATCTGATGGCTGTAGAAATGTAGTTTCTGAGGAAAATGCAAAGAATACCATGGAAAGCCAGAAAGACCAATGAACAAGTCCTTCAAGAAACAAATAGTATACATACAAGTGTATTGTGTATACGACAAAGGAGAGAGTGAGAGAGAGGGGTAGGTATAGTACTTGCGATATGTCACATGGGGTATGCGGAATAGGAAGATCTACAAATACGAGGCTTCACTCAAACTGTTCCCTATGAAATAAGATTTAGTTTAGTCGACGGATCAACATCATGGCACACAGGTGTAACCCATTAGTTCTCCTGTTCTACTCCTAACTCAAGCCTGAGTCTGGAGAATCTCAGCTTAGTGCACTAACTCCGCAGCACCGACGAGGATCCTGAAACACTTTGGGTAGATTTTTAACTTGAAATTTTGCGCAGGCAACGCCGTTAGGCTACTCTTTTTCGATTTCCAAATGCTAAGGGATTTTTTACGTGTGCAATGATATACACATGGGCATCCGATCTCACTACCCATAGACCAAAGGATATTTTTTTTACTAGAAGTCCACGCGAAAAAATCACGGCCCTCACTGGGGCTTGAATCCGGGACCCCCAGTACTCGAGGCGGACACCATACCTCGAGACCATTCATCCCCCTGGATCAGTAAGGTTGATTGTTATACAATGTATTATAGAATTTACACGATCAAATCGTCCAATGCATTGTGTTATAGGGGTTGTATAAAATCAGCCCACCGATAATACTACACATGATATGGGTAGGCAGAGAAGCAAGATTATTTTGCTGTGTGGTACTACTATACTATATATAGCGAATTTGATCGTGCCGCGACTCAAACTAAAAATGGAAGTGATATACAGCGCCACTCAACAATTTTCCACTGTGTCCCCAAAAATCACTATAAAGACTATGCATGCTTCTGACATCATTCATTCATTCAAATATCATGTGAGAATAACTAACGTCATCTTGGCTTCAGCAGAAAAGGTCCCCCTAATATTCCGTGCATAGTGATTGGTTGAAATTATCATGGCATTAAAATAAATTAAAATTATATTTCATACTTACCATAATTAATTTTTTTCAGGTGCTTTGAATAGAAAAACATAAGTTTTAGATGGATTTTCGAATTCTGCATCCAAGTTTACATACATTTGGAAAATTTCATCACTAAACTTGCTTTAATTGTGGATAAAAACAAAATTTTCGGAAAAGATGTACCTTTCAGTTATCAGTTATCAGTTATCAGTTGGGGTATCTTCGTTGCACTCCGGACATGTCCATAGGTGCTCAGATCCTCCCCCCAGCATATGCATCAGCGTCCGGTGGCTAATAGTGCCAGTTCTGTGTTGGTTGACGAGGCGCTTTGTTTTCCCGATGTACTTCTCGCGTCTGGCTGTGCCGATTCTTACTCCCAGGTCTTTCATCCTGGAAAGCGATGTGGAATCACTGGCGTCAAAATCCTCTGTTCTCGCCATATCTTTAAGGGCGTTAATGACATCGGCACGATCCATGGGCTGGCCATCTACAGGGGGTGCAGAGCCAGCCAATTTATCAGCTCGTTCATTTCCCTCGACTCCCGCATGTCCCGGGACGAAGATGAAGGTGACTTTGCGGACAACAGACTTCCGCAGCGACTCAGTCCACTGTCTACGTACAGATCCAGCTTCGACCTTCTGAATCATGCTCATTGAATCACTTAGTACACACACGTTGGTATAATGCTGTGATTCCAGCCATATGAAAGCCTGTGTAACTGCCATCACCTCCATCGTCATGCTGCTCGTGGTCATAGAGTGGGCACCACTGGATTCTTGAACGGTTCGGCCCGCTGAACGGGCTGTAAATGCCCACGCACTTCTCTGCTGCTTTACAACAGATCCATCTGTATAGATGAGCACTTCGGGGCTATCTGAGTGATCATAGATGAGCGCGTTAACCTCTGCATTGACAGCGGCAGGGTTCTGCTCTCTGCACCGTCTGTCGAGTGTGATAATGCAGGAGAAGGTACACTTAAAAGCTGGAGGCACCGGCACCCATTCCTTGCCGGGGTTGATACTGGTAAGACTGCAGACCTGTCCGACGACATCTTCCGCCCGACCCATCCATGATTTGCCCCTCTTTAGCCTGTCACCCTTTTCTCTGAATACAGCGTCATGCAGAGGGTGCTGCTCATCTGCACTTATTTTTAAGTATGCACGAGCTCTCCAGATCTTGATCCTGTGTTCCATTGTCGGGAAGTCAAGGAGGTATCTCATTGCTACACAGCTGGTGTCTCTCGTGCAGCCCAAAATGATGCGCATGGCTTCGTTTTGTACCTTTTCAAGTCTTCCAATCTGTGTAGGGCTGACAGTGAGGATGGCCAGGGCATACTCGATGCGTGAAAGCACAAGTCCTTGGAACAGAAGTAATAGCAGTCTTTGCTCGATATTGGCAGTCGCCATGACTCTCATTGCTGCCAAACCTTTTCGAGCCTTCGTTATGACATAGTCGACATGATCTTTGAAGGACAGGCTACGATCAAGCCTCACGCCAAGATATGTCATTGACTGGGTTCTACTCAGAATGCTCCCATCCATTCTAACTGCCGGCAGGTCTGTTTTCACAATATGGTTGTTTAGTGAGAACCATGTAACCGTTGCCTTTGCAGGGTTGACAAGGGCATCGGCATCAGCACACCATGAGGAAATTCGATCTAGTTCGCCCTGCATATAGTTGGCAACCGCCTGTCTATCTCGACCCTGTCGATACACGAGGATGTCGTCAACGAATGATAGAGTCCTACCCCTCCCATCCAACTGTTGTTCAGTGATCGGCACCGTATACACGTTGAATAGTACTGGTGACAGTGGTGACCCTGTGGCAATCCTGGACATATCGTTATCGGCTCAGAAGACCAACTCCCGCATCTTAGCACCACCTTCCTTTGGAGTAGAACTGCAGCTATCCATCGTACAAGGTGAGGGTGCACTTTCAGTCTGAGGAGGGTTTGCATCAAGTGCTCGAAAGATACTCTGTTATATGCGTCCTCTAAGTCTATGGCGGCCGCACATGTCTCTTCTCTGACCTGAAATCCTTCGTAAACATCTTGAGCAAAGACCGCCACATTCAGCCATGACTCTTTGTTGCGTCTGTATCCTCCAAGTGTGGGCGGGAAGCAGCCGAGCTGTTCCAAGTCCCAAGCAAGTCTGTGTGCTACAATTTTCTCCAGTAGCTTGCCAACAGTATTCTGCATCGTAATGATTCTGTAGCCGCTTATCTTGGAGTGGTCTTTGTTCGGTTTTGGCAGCGGCAGCAAGTAGCTGTGTAGCCATTCTTCTTTGACCTGACCCCTCTGGATACTGGTGTTGAATTCTCTGGCCAGTTCTTCCATGTCATCATCTGATATCACCATTAGGTCACCATATCGGATGCCGTCTGGGCCTGGGGCGGTGTTAGGTGATTTCTTGAGCATTGCACGCAATATGTCAACTGTGATTGTCCATTCTTCGTCTGTCCCGACCCCCTCGCACAACTGAGAGAGTGTTGTGTGGTCCTATGTCTGGCGGGCTCGTCTTTCTGGTCAGTCTGTTCTATGTAGCGTGCAAGAAGGGCCTTACCTTTATCCGCATCCGACTTTTTCCATGCGAGGTCTGTGCTTGAAAGTCTGGTATACCCCTACGTTGTGCAGCACCGTTCATGCTCTTGTGGAGGCGCCAGAATGTCGTAAGAGATTGCTCGGAGCACACCTTCCTGCAGAACTCGTCCCATTTGTCGGCCTTGGCCTGTTTGGCGCAGGATTGAATAAAGTCGTCGTCCTAACGACCTCAGTCTTCAGGTTCGCCAACTCAACCAGTGGCATGTTAGCCTTTCTGGCCTTTTGCCAGTCTTTGACAGCCTGCCTCTTTCCCAGCCACACCTTCTCGACCTCTCCATTCCACCATGGTGGCTGCAGCCATCTTTCTTGTCTCCTACGGGAGGAAGTTAGTTTCCTTCTTCTGATCTTGCTTATGGCGTCTTGACCAGTGGTGTCGTACGGGAAGGCATTGGTCTTGTTTCTTTGACTCATGGCCCCGTCTTTCTTGATCAGGATGACACAAGGGTAGTGGTCACTATCGTGGTATCCCAGTGTGCCCCACCGGCACCTTGGTGCGATGGTGGGCGACACCAGAGATGTACCTTTGTGAATGGGGAAACCCATGGCCATAGGCCATGGCGGCCGCGCATGCACATATCGATTGAACTGGCATGTACACTTTCACTTTGTAACAGTCAGAACAATAAACATGCAATTTGAACTACTAAAGTTAAAGAAAGGGAGGCACTATTCGCAATGGAATTTTGCAAATAGAAAAAAATTATATTCGCAATGGAATTGCGAATAGAAAACAATTATATTCGCAATCGAATTGCGGGAAGTAACAAACATGTCACAGCGTCTGCTCACTAGTCAATTTTAGTTTGGGCCATTAAGAAGTCTAAGAAGGTGGTTAATTTAAATAGGAATCTTCACTGTTGCGAGTTTAATTCTGCCGATTTCTCCAAAATTTTTAATGAATCACTCTTCTTCTTACTTCTGTCCGTTCTTTTGGCATCCCGTTTTATTTTTACATTACGTTAGTCCTGTTTAAATATCAAGAATAATTTTTCAGAACAGGTATCCCCAATCAATACAAATAACGATCCCTACAAATAATTATGTCCCCAGGCGAGTTCAAGAATTGTTAACTTTCGTTTCTGTACACTTACTGTTACCAGGCATCCATGTTTGTTTACGTTACCATCCTACTATTTATGTCCTGATAATATCACAGCAGTGATGATTCTCTTAATTTGACACTTTCTATGGCCTCCATTGCATTCTCTCTGAGTGACTCTGTTCTGGTCCAAGCTGACAGTAATATTAATAATATGCTTCGCCTCAGCGAGACACGATTAGGCAATTCAAACACCAGGCATTCGATTGACTTGCCTCATTAATTTGCTACGCATATAAAGTGCAGGAAAACCCAGTATATCTGAAGCAGGTGGAAAAGAGAGAGGAGAGAGGTAGATAACGAAGATAGTGTGAGAGACACAGATATGAGAAAGATGTATTAAAAGACACTAAAAAGTGGTAAAGACAAGAAAGGGAGAGGTGGGAGATTGAGACTTAGAGCGAGTGAGAGAGAGAAAGAGAGAGAGCGAGAGAGAGAGAGAGAACTCGTGTTCGGGTGGCTAAGCTCCTTTCCCAAGACAACAAAAGTAGAGGACAGATAAGAACAGAAAGACAAGTGTGCAGGTTCTTGCGGTGCAATATGCCTAAAGCAAAAATCATCAGACTAGCATTGGTGTCACCTAATTCCTGAAAATAGAAAAAAAAAATGTCACCTTCCCGGCTGGGAATTGAACCTCAAACTCCTGTGTACCAGACGGAGAGACTAACCACTATGCTATTGAGGACACGTTAACAGATCAACAAAAGGTACTTTTGCCTTAATTCACCCCAAACAAACAGGGATCCCTTCGATGCCTCATTTGCATCGGTCCGGCAATCACTTTCCGGTTAGGGTTAGGGTTGTGTGTGTGTGTATGTATGTCGACGACACATATACACACACGCACACACACACAACCCTACCCATAACCCTAACCGGAAAGTGATTGCAGGACCAATGCAAATGAGGCTCGAAGGGATTCTTGTTTGTTTGGGGTGAATTAAGGCAAAAGTACCCAACAAAATATTGTAATATGGACACACCCATAGGAATAATCACGTGACCTACTTCGATTGCGAATATAATTTGTCTCTATTCGCAATTCCATTGCAAATATAATTTTGTTCTATTCACAATTCCATTGCGAATAGTCACTCCGTTAAAGAAAATACAAGTTTAAAAGATTATTAATAATTTATTTGTATACTGTTAATAACACTACTTTTTTTTATCATTTCACATGACCGTCGTCATGATGACGGAACAATAATTATTGAAGTCAGTTATATATAACTAACACTAACCCTAAACCCTAACTTATTCACTGCGGAACTATTTAGACCCGTCTGTCGGAAGAGTGCCAGTTTTCATATCCGTCTGTGACTCGTTTGAGACAATCTCGCATGGACTGGAAGTGGAGAATAAATGAAACACACAATTTTTTTCCTGAAATGCGGGAAATCATGTCAAATTATCACACACACGCACGGACGGAAACACACACACACATATATAATATAATAAATATAATATTTATTTAAGTAGAATCTCTAATACTAGTAGTTACTAAGAAAGTTTCTAGAAACTGAAGTGGAAACGACTCCTAAAAACTTGCTGTGCAACTGGTTTTCATTTTGTCAGCTATATCCAAGATTGTGTTTACCAGATAAATTGTATTGCACTACCTACTATATTTATTCCACAGAGTATATCACATACAGTGGGAATGTTGTAGATGAACATCCAACATCACCACATTGCAAGAACTTTTTGTAGGCAATATCCCACCCTGGAGGCCGCCATTTTCCCAAGAATGGCGGAAGTAGTATATCTGGAGTCACGACTCACGCCACCACAACCACCTAACACCCTCGCGTTGGGCACCGATACCACCACCCTAGCACCCCCCTAAGGAGGGTCGAATAGGGGTCCGAACCGACCCCCATTCGCACCCTAACTATAGCGCAATTTTCAGCAGTAGCTACCAGAGTGCGAGCAACTATATTCTTATTTTTTTTTTGGCCATATAGGCCTACTAGGGGACCGGCAACTCAATAGGGGCCCAAGGCGCGTATGGGTGCTAGGGGTACTCTTCTGTGTGTCTGTCTGTCTATGTGTCGGTGTGTCTATATGTCTCTCTGTCTGTATGTCTGTCCGCCTCTGTGTCTGTCTGTCTATGTGTCAGCGTGTCTGTCCGTCTGCGTGTCTGTCTGTTTCCGTGTCTGTCTGTGTGTCCGTCTCTGTGTCTGTCTGTGTGTGTCCGTCTGGGTGTCTGCCCGTCTGTCTGTCTGTGTCTGTCTCTGTGTATGTGCGTATGTCTGTCTGTGTGTCTGTCTGTGTTTGTGTGTCGATGTGTCTCTCTGTCTGTGTGTCTGTCCGTCTCTGCGTCTGTGTGTCTGTCCGTCTGTGTCTGCGTGTCTGTCTGTCTCTGTGTCTGTGTGTCTGTCTATATCTGTGTCTATCTGTATGTGTGTCTCTGAGTCTGTCTGTCTGTGTCTGTCTCTGTGTCTGTCTCTATGTATGTGTGTATATCTGTCTTCTCTGTGTCTGTCTGTCTCTGAGTCTTGTGTCCGTCTATGTGTGTATGTCTGTCTCTGTGTCTGCCTGTCTCTGTGTATGTCTGTATCTGAGTCTGTGTGTCTCTGTGTCTGTGTGTGTGTGTCTGTCTGTCTGTCTGTGTTTCTGTGTGTCTGTCTGTCACTGTGTCTATCTCTGTGTCTGTGTGTCCGTCTCTGTGTGTATGTGCGTCTGTCTGTCTCTGTCGCCTCTGTTGTTTCACCATCTAGGGAACAACCCGGACACCCGCCAGAGTTGAAGACACCCCTATTGGACAGATGCAACATACAAGCGTCTATCGCTAGCAGTATAGTGCAAGCAACCATATCGATACAAGCAACCTTCGAGAGTATGGGCCTCCGCGCCGAAAAGGCCGTAGCCCTCCACCTTCTCCTCGAAAATGCCTACGAGAGCAATCATGTGCCCGACATTGCGAACGTCGACTACTTGGAGGGCAATCTCGGTCGCACCCATCTCTAACCCCTCGACGGACTTCCAGTATTTGTCGACGATCTCTACGTGTTCAGCTATCTACGCCGCGAAGACTGTGTGGCCAAGGGTGGAAGTCTTTGCTGCACCACCGGGGAGAACGGTAGCGCCAAGATGTTATTCGCAGACATCACCACCGCCGCCCGCAAAAGCTTGGGAACAGCTCCAGATGGTAGCCCCCGCGGGCATATCCAGACCGCTATTGCCTACACCAGGGGTCACCAAACATTTTTCACGGCGGGCCGGATAACTGACAAAATGACGAGCGCGGGCCGCATACTCATTCTGTACAATACTTGCGCCGGTCTCCGTGGCAAAGGTCTTATGGACGCTGTTCGTATTCCCGTATACCCGCGTTCGAAACACAGCTGCGCGCGATGTGACAGCAGACCGCATTGCGCTGGTTTTTTACGCTATGGTATGAGTGCGGGTCGTTCAGGAATCAATGGCAAACCACTTAACGTAATCTTGCCAAGACATCAACAACAGAAAAACAATACTGGTTTTGACTGCAAACGTCCTATAAAGGGTATGCAACTAACTTTAACAATACTCGCAAGCCAGAACGAAAGCTCTGGGAAAATGACGAAAATTAAGTTAATCATGGGTGAGTGGCGTGCAATGCACTAAAAACAAAGACAACCAACATGTTTATTTGCTTAAAAAATTATCAAAGAAGGCGACGTTAGCAAAAAGATAGTTACATCAGACCTGGTGTGCACATATTCGAATCTCACAAACTAAGCAGGAAAAATGATTAGTGAGATTTGTGAAACTGATATTTGGCTTTTAAGATATCATCAATGTTTGGTTTGGAATTGTTGCATCCAATAAAGATAATTGCTTTCAAATGTTCATCAGTCAATCTCGTTCGATGTGTTGACTTCACAAACTTCATTTTTGAAAATGTTTGCTCGCAGACATAAGTTATTCCAAACACTGATACCATACCAGCGGCAAATTTCTTCAGTTTCAGAAACTCAACATCAGGTAAGCAGCTGTAAAATTCAACAAGTTTTCCTTCTCTGTGCTTCTATTTCAACAAGTCATTTGCTTGCAAATCAATGAGGTCCAACTGTAGTTCAATTGGCACATTATCAAGGTTACCATAGAACGGATTCTGGAACAGACGAATGTCACTCTCAATTCCTTAAAGATCTGAAAATTTTCCCAAAAATGCTTCAAGTCATGAATAATGTTGTTTTTTCCCCCGGAACATCGACGTTGACAACTTCGGCGGTTGTAGCGCAAAGCTCTTTGAAACAGTGAAAATGAGAAAAGTTTTCTCCTTCCAGTTGTGCTCCAAACAATGACAGCTTTCTCCGAAATCTTTTGATGATTCTGTAGAGAGCACAGACGAGGTTATGCTTTCACTGAAGTTTCAAATTCAGTTCATTTATGTGGGATGAGATGTCGACCAAGAATGACAACCATGACACCCAGTAGGATCTGACATCTGTGGATCAGCTCTATCTTTTTCAGTGAGGAAAACATCTATTTCTTTTCGGAGCTTGTAAAAACGAAACATATCTTTACCACAGCTGAGCCATCTCACTGATGTGTGATAAGGCAAGTCACAGAATCAGAATCAATTTCTAGAAGAAAAGCCTGGAACTGACGGTGATTGAGTGCATATCCCCGAATGAAGTTCACAGCAGAAACGACGTTTCAGTACATAAGAAATATCTAAGTCTTTTCCACAGTGCTTGCTGATGTATGATGCAGTGTGTGAACAGAACGACCGGAATTTGCAAATCTTCCAACTGAGTCCTGATCTGCCCCATCAGACCCTTCCTCACTCCAGCCATGTTTTTTTCCTCCATCAACTGTAACACCTCGAAGCTGGTTCCACTGAAGGTTATAGTCTTGCAAAAAAATTGTGCACTTCCATGGAAATGTATTTTCCAATTGTTGTTCCATGCATGCTGCAAACGGACGCCAACTCTTCCGTTATCTGAAAGTCCAAATTGACACCACGAATGAACACGAGAAGTTGTGACGTACTCGAGAGATCAGTAGACTCATCCAGCGCCAGAGAATATCACAACAAGTTCCTAGTTTTCTCGCGTATCTGTAGCACTATGTTCTCTCCAGGTTCTTCTGTTCTTTGCACAACTGAACTTGCCGAAAGGCTGATAGTCCCAAACAAATCGGCTTTCTCGGGACACAAGTCATTTACTGCTTCCATTATACACTCTTTGATAAAGTTGCGATCAGTAAACGTTTTCCTCGTTCTGCCATCTTACGCACAATTTTGTAACTTGTACGAGTGACAGATTCATTTTCAGCAAACTTTCTCGTGAAGAGATTTCTTTGTGTTTCTAAACCTACGTTTCATGGACTCATATTTCTCAGAGCGTAACTTTCCAGAAAACTTTGAATAAGTTGATAGGTGTTTTGTTTCGTAGTGACGCTGAAGATTGTATTCTTTCAAAACGGCACCACTTTCTCTGCATATTACGTAAATGGTTTTCTGGTCCCTTGTTTCCACAAAGAAGGACTTTATTCCCCATTCTTCATTGAAAATGCGAAACTCGGCGTCCACTTTTCTTTTCTTAGTAGCCATAAAGAAGTGTGACGAACACGGGATGTGAAAATGAAAAAGACATTGAATTAGAAACATAATTAAAATCCTATTGAACCACAAGAACAGGAGAGAACTGGGGTCACTGGTGAAGTTACGGCTCATCAAATGTGCATATAAAGTTCATAGGTACCTTGGTAATAGAATATATCTCATAATAAGGTTTCCATATGTTATATCAAGAAGTTCGAGGCCGTCGGCGGGCCGGATGAATTGACGTCGCGGGCCGGATCCGGCGCGCGGGCCGTAGTTTGGTGACCCCTGGCCTACACGGTTGGAACCCACACCACCGCTGCTGGTGGAACAATTCGGGCCACCATCGCGGATAGAGAGGGATACCCACTGTAGGGCCCTGCAGAATTGGCGAGAGATATACCCCAACACAACACCCGCCGCTATCTTTGTCGCCAAACTAGATGTGTCCGAAATTCCCATGGCCGAGCTACTTGCCGAGCTTCGAACGCCAGCTACTCGTCCAGCGGCTATGGCATCTACAGCATCGACTATACACAGGATTTCTCTGGCGTTCTCGATCGCCAGGCGTTGGTGGAATACCTACGAACGAACCACGATTTCCGCGAGCAGGGGACGACAAGCCCACAATTCTCGACAACACCAACAGTGTAGGACAGCACGTATGCTCCCGGGTCCAGAGCTGCGAGGATGGGTACACGACCCGCACCAAGATATACAACAAAGTCGTCTCGAACTTCGAGGCTGGCGAAATCCGCGAATCGCTTGGCAGGGCATCTAGCCGACTATGCCGACTGCCCCAACCAACACCTCCGCAGTTCGCTGTAAAAAATTCGTTTAGGGAGCCTGTGATCTGGCATGCGAGTCAAGTGACCAGCCCAACGAATCTGATTCTTCATCAGTAGAGTGTGGATACTGGGCATGGACGCTTTTCTAGGACTTCAGTGTCTGGGATCTTGTCTTGCCATTTAATCTTCAGTAGCTTCCTTAGGCAGACTGTGTGGAAGTGGTTTAATTTCATAGCGTGTCGCTGATAAACAGTCCAGGTTTCACAAACATATAGCAGTGTGGATAATACAACTGCTTTGTAGACTTTTGGCTAGTGCTAGGCTGGTGCTAGACAACTGCTTGGCTTGTGCCAGGTTGGTGCTAGACATATGCTAGTAGGTGCTAGGCTGCTATGTGGTAGCTATCTAGATCCTATGTGGTAGAGCCTATCGAACCACCTCGGCTAGTATATAGATTCGAGCCTTCCAAGATATACAATGGAGTCTGCACGGCACGTTCCATTGCACGAATTCTGCCCACCCCCTACTGTTGTTCTACGACTGTTGCAGACTCTCCATCTTCGTTGGAGGCCTTTGTGGCGCTGTGTAGACCTACTAGTTTTCCATTTCGATGCGTAGAGTTGGAAAAGAAAGCAGTGCACGCGGCGAACCCCTACGGTTGGTTGCGACGTGGAATTTGTACGACAGTTGCAGACTCTCCATCTTCGTTAGTAGCCTTTGTGGTACTGTGTAGACCTACTAGTTTTCCATTTCGAGATGTAGAGTTGGAAATGAAAGTCCTGCACGCGGCGAACCCCTACAGCTGTTGCGAGATGGAGTTTGTACGAGGAGGATGTACCCCCACTTTTTACACGAACAATTTCGTATTGCCCAGGCCGAATACGATAGTCGGCCAGAGAAGCACGAGTGGGTAGATCTGGGGGAGCTCGAACGACGGGCTGCCGAGTGGAGGGGTCCGGCTACTATCTTGGACCATATTTCGCGCGAGACGGCGGCGGCGTGGGTCTCCCCAGAGTGTGCAGAGCTGTATGTTGTGGGTTGTGGTGGCGGCTATGTGTTTTGTATCCCAGGAGGGTTTGTGGCCTCCTAGGCATACCGCCCAAGGTATTCTATTTGCAAATGGCTGCTAGCACGACCAGGCGAGCCTTCTTTTTCTGTGGTGTGGTTTGAATATCGCCGAGGCGGCAGAACATGGGGGATTGCATTTTCTCGAGCTCGGTGGATCCACCGAGTCTGGCAATCTCTGCGGCGAGAAAATGCCCATACACAGGGGTTTCTACGTCGGTAGTTGGTTCGCCTTCTGCATTGGTGGGGGAAAGAAACAAGATTATGCGTTGTGTGCCTTGGAAAGTCCCTACGGAACACCGTCGACACAGATACACCCCAGCTGGAAGATCTATGATCTTCGATGTATCCTTTGCCTTGGGTGGAGGGACCTGTGCGAGTGTGGCCTGGAGCTCTTGTAGACGAGCCGTCTGTTCGTCGGCTACACTCGCTATCTGTTGGAGGAGTGCTAGCTGCTCGGGTTTTGGGGCGCAGACGACTGGGATTTTGTTCCAGTGTACCTGTCGACATTCTTCGTTGTAGAAGGTTTGGGCTGGAAGTGCATCGATTTTTAGCTTGGAGATCCTCTTCGATCCAATGGCTGGGAGCCAGAAAGTTGTGCGGTTGTAGTGGTGGTCTATACGACACTCGAAACAATTTTCGGTCGCGGCGAGAAGCTTGTCCATCCCTTTGGTGGCCCATACGGCGCTGGGTATAGCTTCTCTATCTTTGTACACAACAACTCTGGGGAGTGTTTGTTCCTGCCGCCTATACCCGAGGATTTCCAGACGACCCACCATCGCGGAAAGTTTCTCTGTGCCTCCTTGCAGTCCCAATACCACCTGCTCGTATATATGCTCGACCTTTCTTTGTATATCTTGCTAGCCGTTGCATATTGGCGCAGTCGTTCGAGTTCTGCGGCTCGTCTCTGTACTTCCGCCTCCTGCTCCTCCCACATACGGCCGCGCCAGGCTTCGGCCGCGGCAGCATCTTGGATTTGTAGGAGACGGTCTTCGCGGGCTCTGGTCGAAAGGAGAGATACAACACGTTCTTGGGCGATTTGGGGTACCTCCTCCAGCTCGAAGGCGGATACCTCCACGCCGACTTTATGGCACTTCTTGCTCCTCCAGGTCCAGGAAACGGTTGGGGTCTCTGGAAACATGGTCTGCAGTGGTGGACCGTTGGGGTGGAGCGCTGTTGGTCTCTTGCTGGCGGCTAGAATGGTTTTTTGCATCTTTGTCCTTGGTGTAGCAGCGGAGAGGTGCAAGTTCCACACCTGTCTCGGCTTTGGCCTCTAGAATGTCGAGACGAAAGATTGGACAAGCGCGAAAGCCAAAATCTGCTGCAGCCCACTGTACCGCTCGTTCCAAAGATGCATCGTTGTCGACCTTTTCCTGGGTAGGTCGGATCCGTGTCGTGGTTAGTTTAAAGTGTCGTCCCTGGAGTGAGGGGAGTCAACACCCACAATTATATTTAACCCCTTATCAATATCCTGGAGAATCCACTAGCTTCCGTCCATCACACTCCTTCGGTTCATGGACACCTCTTTCTCTCTCTCTCTCTCTCTCTCTCTCTCTCTCTCTCTCTCTCTCTCTCTCTCTCTCTCTCTCTCTCTCTCTCTCTCTCTATCACTCTACCTGATCATGCCCCCTCTCATTCTTCCCCAACGCACTATACTCAACAACTCTTGCTTCTAAAAATTAATAACGATTAATTTATTAAAAGAAAAGTGTAACGTATGTGAGACGTGTATGCGAAGATAATGGGTGTTGTATATTCTAGTGTAAATGTAGAAATCCGACCACAAAGCTCAGAATCAGAGTCCACTCATCATGGCAAGGATTACACGACATCACAAGAATCAGCACAATGGACCTGACCAAACGCTGCATCTCTCCCGCCAGACAGTGTCCACCTCCAGGAGCTTTGATAATCACGAGGCTGATCCCCACTCAACTATACAGTCTGGGACTGATACTATTGTTTTTCCTTTAAAAAAAACTGTTCCTAATAGTTTATAGAAACTGAGACCAGACAATTCCTGCACAGTGAAAAGCTGAACACTGTCCCATGAACATGACATTCTTTCGTCTTACGAAATGTTCTAAAGTTTTCACTCTTAAAACAGTCATTGTACTTAGTCTGAAATAGATCTCTTAATTTCCTAGATAAAGATTTAATGTTCTGATTTCCTTGTTAAGTGGAACAACCACTCTCCAATGTTCTGGTTTCATGTAGTGTGAAAATCAATCCCTACTGTTCTGGTAATAAGTGGAATGAACATCCATCACCACTGGTTTATTCACGAATGGTATGAAAACCAAAACCCATTACTATGTTGCTGTCCACAGGTAGTGTGAAATATTCTCAATCATGTTTTCAGTATTTATCCTGTGGGATACTTATACTATTCAGCTCCACCGAGCAATGTTTTATCAACTTTTTCTAGCATAGGCCCAGTGAGAAAGTTGCTGACCAATCTTCCTGCACCAAAAATATCCGGGATCGGACTTTTCAATGTTTCTGTGTTCTTCATCCCAACCAGAGGGAACCTGTAAAATATATAACACAGCTGGTGAGAGCCTCCCCGTCACTGATCCTTATTGGATGAGCGTGGGCCACCGGCCTCGCTCAGAAAAATACAGTGAACCAAACTCTGTCAGGGACAGATGAGCTCATCACATAGGTCTTCATCAGGCCAAGACAAGAAAAACAAAACCCACAAACAGAGTGCGGAACCCCCAGGGAGCACCCCACTATTGGACAATTTGCCCATCTCCCAATTATCCCCCATTACTCAATTCTCAACTAGTAGAGCTTATCAACACTTCACTACTCTATTCTCAACTAACAGAGCTAATTTTACCAAGGCAACTGCTTATATTAATTAGGCTTAAATATTCTATAACTACTACCTTATGCAATACGCATCACTCCTGGATGGCATCTACAACTTGCCATAAAGACATATGTTATTTAATGTTAATTAAATCGAACACATTAGATGCTCTCCGAACTTCACAACTGCGGTAACAAAACACGTCAATCCTAGTCACTTTCCTTGGCCACACTAATGTACACAAGTCTTGTATCTGTCAAGAGCTGGGAGTGTTCCAGTGAAGTCTTTGATGTCACGCAGGTGTCCCCCAAGGGCACTAACTATCTCCAGAAATCTTATGTCCTCTTGGCCCAATCAATGCCAAAGTGATTCCCCTTGTTGCAACTTCCAAAACAAGGTAGCGAGTTCCTGCATTCTCCCAACAACGGCTTTCAATAACAAGCCGCCAATTCGTTTGATGTCGGAGAATTCTCAATGACAGACGGGACTGTTTCATCTCCCGAGTTTGGCAATTCTACTTAGACCCGACTTGTTTTTCTGTATTATCATCATCTGGTTAATCCACAGTAATTTCATGACAATCCGAACACATAGATTTCCCCCTGTGGGCGGTCGGCCAGAACCAAGCAGAGATCGAGACATGCTGCAAGTTTTTCCCATTGTTTGGCGGGCGGCTGTACAACAAACAATCCACCCGTTGGTGGCGAGACCAAGGCTAGCGCTTCTTGTAGGACCTCGGTGGCCGTTTCCGCCGACAGAGCGCGCCCGTGGCAGGCAAATAGCGACACCTCGATACGGGTGCAACCTCGCGCTTGGGTGTCTGGATGTTGGAACGTTTGGCGGAGGTGTTGGCTGGGGCAGTCGGCATACTCGGCTAGATGCCCGCCAAACGATTCGCGGATTTCGCCAACCTCGAAGTTCGTGACGACTTTGTTGTATATCTTGGTGCGGGTCGTGTACCCATCCTTGCAGCTCTGAACCCAGGAGCCTACGTGCTGTCCTACACTGTTGGTGTTGTCGAGAATTGTGGGCTTGTCGTCCCCTATGGCCGTGGCTAGGTTCCCCTGCTCGCGGAAATCGTGGTTCGTTCGTAGGTATTCCACCAACGCCTGGCGATCGAGAACGCCAGAGAAATCCTGTGTATAGTCGATGCAGTAGATGCCATAGCCGCTGGACGAGTAGCTGGCGTTCGAAGCTCGGCAGCTCGGCCAGTAGCTCGGCCATGGGAATTTCGGACACATCTAGTTTGGCGACAAAGATAGCGGCGGGTGTTGTGTTGGGGTATATCTCTCGCCAATTCTGCAGGGCCCTACAGTGGGTATCCCTCTCTATCCGCGCGATGGTGGCCCGAATTATCCCACCAGCAGGGGTGGCGTGGGTTCCAACCGTGTAGGCAATAGCGGTCTGGATATGCCCGCGGGGGCTACCATCTGGGGCTGTTCCCAAGCATTTGCGGGCGGCAGTGGTGATGTCTGCGATTACCAGCTTGGCGATGCCGTTCTCCCCGGTGGTGCAGCAAAGACTTCCACCCTTGGCCACACAGTCTTCGCGGCGTAGATAGCTGAACACATAGAGATCGTCGACAAATACTGGAAGTCCGTCGAGGGGTTGGAGATGGGTGCGACCGAGATTGCCCTCCAAGTAGTCGACGTTCGCAATGTCGAGCACAAGATTGCTCCCGTAGGCATTTTCGAGGAGAAGGTGGAGGGCCTTTTCGGCGCGGAGGCCCATACTCTCAAAGGTTGCTTGTATCGACATGGTTGCTTGCACTATACTGCTAACGATAGACGCTTGTATGTTGCATCTGTCTAATAGGGGTGTCTCCAACTCTGGCGGGTGTCCGGGTTGCTCCCTAGATGGTGAGACAACAGAGACAGACAGACACACATACAGACAGACACAGAGACGGACACACAGAGACAGACAGACACACAGAAACAGAGACAGACAGACACACACACAGACACAAAGACACACAGACACGGAGACAGACAGACACAGAGACAGACATACACACAGAGACAGACACAAAGACAGACAGACAAACAGGCACAGAGACAGACAGACACAGAGAAGACAGACACAGAGACCGACATACACAGAGACAGACACACAGACAAACAAACAAACAGACACAGAGACAGACAAACACAGCGACAGACAGACACACATACAGATAGACACAGAGATAGACAGACACACAGACAGACAGACACACAGACAGACAGACACACAGACACAGACAGACACGCAGACACAGAGACAGACAGACGGACAGACACACAGACGCAAAGACGGACAGACACACAGAGAGACAGACAGACACACCGACACATAAACACAGAGACAGACAGACACACAGACACAGAGACAGACATACGTACATACACAGAGACAGACACAAAGACACACAGACAGACACAGAGACAGCCAGACAGAGACGGACAGACACAGAGACGGACAGACACAGAGACGGACAGACATACACAGAGACGGACAAACAGACACATGGACAGACAGACACACAGACAGACAGACACGCAGGTACAGAGACAGACAGACACACAGACACGGAGACAGACAGACACCAGACGGACAGACACACAGACAGAGAGACAGACAGACACGCCGACACATAGACACAGAGACAGACAGACACAGAGACGTACATACACAGAGACAGACAGACAGACAGACACACAGACACAGAGTCAGACAGACAGACACAGAGATAGGCAGACACACTTACACAGAGACAGACACACAGGCACAGAGACAGACACACAGACGGGCAGACACACAGACGCAGAGAAGGACAGACACACAGCCAGAGAGACAGACAGAAACACAGACACACAGACACAGAGACAGACATAAGCACATACACAGAGACAGACACACAAACACAGAGACAGACAGACACAGAGACAGACAGACAGAGACGGACAGACACACAGACGGACAGACACACATACAGGCACACAGACACAGAGACGGACACAGAGACAGACACATAGACACATAGACAGACACATAGACACACAGACAAACACAGAGACAGACACACACACTGACACAGAGACAGACAGACAGACACAGAGACAGACAGACACACAGACATACACACACATACACATAGACAGACACACAGACACAGACAGACACAGAGGCGGACAGACATACAGACAGAGAGACAGATAGACACACAGACACATAGACACACAGACAGACAGACACACAGAAGGGTACCCCTAGCACCCATACGCGCCTTGGACCCCTTGGAGTTGCCGGTCCCCTAGTATGTGGCAAAAAAATAAGAATATAGTTGCTCGCACCCTGGTAGCTCCTGCTGAAAATTGCGCTATAGTTAGGGGTGCGAATGGGGGTCGGTTCGGACCCCTATTCGAGCCTCCTTAGAAGGGTGCTAGGGTGATGGTATCGGTGCCCAACGCGGGGGTGTGGGGTGGTGGTGGTGGCGTGACTCCCGATATACTACTGCGGAAGTTAATAATTATAAACACTACAAAAGTCCTAAAAGTTTAGAAGATGGACTTCATAATCATTGCACCAGGTTTTATCCCATATATTGTCTCCTTCCGCGGGGCGGCCTGCCGAAAGCGTTGCGCAAATCACGAACTCCGTAGCTCCAGCGACGAACCACAGGAGAAAATGCACTCGTGAACCGAAAGACACATGCTGGAATCGAACCCACAACATTCGGAGCGACAGGCAGATGGCTTGACTACTTTGCCACTGAGGCTCCCTAAGAGTTACTCTAAATGGCCAAACGCGAAAAGCTCAGCGCTATGGTTGTTTTAAATTCAAAAATACTAAATAGATTCAAAAATACTAAATAGACAACCTGACGAGATTAATAAATCATATAGTTGTGCAGAGTATACTTTAGAAAATTTCTTCTGCCCTTTATCTGCAGTTATATCATATAGCCCCTCTCCGTGGCGAAGGTGTTACGGACGCGGTTCGTTAGTTAGTTGACAGATCATCCTCATTGCACATCGAACCAATTAAGTCCATAAGTGCTCGGATCCCCTCCTCAGTAAATCCCGCAGCTCGTAGCCGCTAACGACACCAGTTCTGTGTTGGTTTATCAATCTTCTTTGGCTTCCTGCGTAGTATTCTTGTTTGGCCAGACTTCTTTTAATTTGCTGTTCTCGCAGTCTAACCATGGTTGTAAATTACAGTCATCACTTAGTTCTCCCAAAAGTCTTACTTCTCGTAGAGCATTCAGAATGTCAGCCTGGTCCATGGTGCGTCCGCCCTCCACAGTAGCCTCACCTGCGAGCTTGTCAGCCCGCTCATTTACTTGTACTCCCGCATGCCCTGGCATGAAGATGAAACTAATCTTTGCCAGACCCATCACATTGCAGTATACCTGGAAATGAAGAGGCTGACAGACTGGCAAAAGAGGGCGGACGATTACTTCAGCCTGACAGAGACATTACATATAATGAAGCAAAGAGGTTTATAAAAAGCATTTATAGAACCAAATGGGAATCAGTGCATCCAGGCCACCAGAAAGATGATGCATATTACAAACTCGACCGAAGAGAATAAATAGCCATCTTCAGACTCCGCACAGGACATAACAGGCTGAAATACCACTTGTTCAATAAACTAAAGATAGGAGGTACCGATGAATGTAATTGTGGAACTGGTAAAATAACAGCTAAACATTTGCTGCAGGAATGCCCAATATATGCAGAAAAGAAAAATATATTTTGGCTTACACCTGCTTTATTTGAGGACAAGCTCTATGGAGGTATTAACAGGCTCAAGTTGTCCACAGCTTACTTTAATTCTTGTCGACATCTAAAGGTGCATGAAGAAGTACTTAGACTGCCACACTTCATACCACAGGTATGTCGGTAACAAAAGCGCCCCAGAGGCATGGAATTGAATATTGCTTGGATAGCAAATCCATACATGGAAAGTCCGAATCAAAAGCTCATCATGTTGGCGTCATCAAATATGGAAAAAGCCTCCCAATGGCACGAAATGGAATATTGCTTGGATAGCAAATCCATTACGTTGAAAGTCCGAATCGAAATCTCACTATGTGGGCGTCATCAAAGGTGGAAAAAGTGTCCCAGGTGCACAAAATGGAAGTTTTGCTTGGATAGCAAATCCATTACGTGGAAAGCGCGAATCGAAAGCTCACTGTGTGGATGTTATCTATAGACTGCATTCTTCTGGTTTCTGGAGGAACAGCCTGTGGTGAACGAAGGGCCCAATATACGAAAGTGAGGCTAAGCAGCCATGTGCAGGACGTGACGATTTCTTGGGTGAGCCCAGTACCAGAGCGCTATGTGTCGGCTCTGCAATTATGGAAGCCTCCTTGGATGGCGGGGAATGCCCATGGTCTGCCCCTGCCTTCCCTTGAGGGCTGACCGTTATGTCTTTGGCTGTTCTAAATGGGCCAGCTGTTATGGGGGAATAACGCCACAACAGTGAGAGTCAAACGTCTTATGAAATCCCCGGGAAGGTTAACCCGATCAACAAATGCCCACAGAAGTCTGATGTGTCGGCCTAATGGCGCAAGAACACAGCTCTGCTGTAAACAGGCACAACGCAATCACGTCCGAAAAAAAAAACACTCCAGATGAACGCAGAAGAAGAAGAAGAAGAAGAAGAAGAAGAAGAAGAAGAAGAAGAAGAAGAAGAAGAAGAAGAAGAAGAAGAAGAAGAAGAAGATTCCAGAGTATCTGCTAAAGAAGCACTTATACTAACTAATCACGCATATCTCCACACTCTCAGTGTTTCTTTCTACCACAAAGCGACTCTGTCTTTCATAGATAATTTCACAACTTTTTTCCATGTCACAGCACCAAGAACTCCAAACCTTGGTTGTACATGAGCTCCAATGGGAGTCTGTGGCTCAACCTTGGATAATTTCAACATCATCTGAGTATTCCTCATCAAGGGGCCATTTCCCATGGCTGGCATCTTCAACTTTCCATACCACAATGTCTGCTATACTAACCTTCCATTGTTCCATTTCTCAACAATTTAAGGGTTTTCTCGAAGTCTATCTAAAATAACATTTATTACTTTGCCCACCTCTATCTCACTTTGTCATTTTAAATCCGCTATAGCGTCAAGTCTCTGTCCAACCAACATTGTCTGTTATGAAGTCGGCCTGTTTTAAAACCACGTCTGCATTACTGATCCATTGAATACCATCTGCCGCAACTTCTAACCGACTTTCAACGTTTCATACCACTTAACACTAACATTCTCTTTGATTACAACACAAATGGGTTTCTGCTGATTGCGCAAATTTCCCAACCTAATGGAGATAAATCGTCTGTCCCCTATTGTATTAGACGCTTTTTTTTAAAGAAATGAATATGGTCATCGACCAGTATGGTCACTGCTAAAAATGATATCAATGGCAAACGATCTTCTTTACAGATGCCTATAACATTATCATTCTACTCAGAAGTATAATGAGAAAAATAAGAAAGACAATAAATGTTGAAAATTGTTGAAGAGTGGTATGGATGTGTGGAAGGAAAAGGGACACAATATGCAAGATATACATTACGAACACTAATAGAAAGATGAAAATAGGAAAGGAAAGTCTTAATTAAGTGGATAATTTTATATACTTGGGGTCATCTATAACATCAGATGGTAGGTACACAAAGTAGCTTAAGTACAGAAAGGGACAAACAAAAGCTGTATTTCAGAAAATGAAAAGTATCTTATGCAATAGGTCACTATCATTGAATGAAAAAAATAAAATTTCAACAATAAAATTTCACAAAAATTTAAAATTAAATTTTGACAACAAAATTTAAAAATTCAATTTCTACATGAAACATCCAAATTGGAAACAATAAAGAGACATTTTCAATTGAAAAAAAAAGAGAAAAAAAAAAACTATAATTTTTTACAATTTATCTAGCATATAATTAAGTTTTTAGTTCTAAAGTTTAACCTGTTAAACACCCCAAACCGGAAGTAGTTAAGTACCAAAGCCGCGAGATTTAAAAAATGAGGTCAAATGAGGTCCGTTTTATGACTTCACCAGTGGTCGATATAACACAACATAAGGATGTATACCCTGACCCAGATGGTTGCCAGCCATATTTGTGGATCCATTAAGATATTACATACGACTTCTAATGTCTATCCCCAGCCTGAGTAGTTCGTTGTTAATAACTGCAGTTTTGTGGGCATTGACAATCTCGTTTAGATCGTCTGAGATGTCAGTTATCATGGTTCTTACGTTCCATGTTTCCAGCCTTAGTGCTGGTGTTTTTTTTCTTGTTGCTAGGTCTATACATTGCGGCCCATGTGTCCGGATTTTGTCCCTAGCTCCACACACTCTCAGCAGCAGATAAACCGTGGCGAGACAACACCTTATTGACTGTGGGATGCCCAGCTTATGCAGGTGGTAGCTGTCTAGTGAGATACGATGATCGCTCCCACCGTCGGAAGAAACCCTGGCGACTTGCTCTATGTCACGGGTCACCAAACGTTTTTCACAGTGGACCAGATAACTGACAAAATGACGAGCGCGGGCTACATAATCATTCTGTACAATATGTGCAAGTCAGAACGAAAGCACTGGGGAGAAAAGACGAAAAACTACGTTGAGCAATCCATGTTAATCTTGGGTGAATGGCGTGCAATGCACAAAACACAAAAACAACCAACATATTTATTTATATACTGAAACGTTATCAAATAAGGCGACGTTAGCAAAAAAAAAAAAAAAAAAAAAAAGTTACATCAGACCTAGTGTGAGCATTGTCTCAATGTGCCTGTCCGCTAAACACAACTGGAGCAAACACAAAAAACATCATCGAAAAATCGGAACTTGATAACAGAACGATTCAGAATAGCATACTCAAGTGAAGCGAACGATTTTCCAGACGTTTATTTCCGCAACCGGTAATAGGATTAAAACTCTGGCAGAAAAGCAGGCTGATCCCTAACCACAGGATCGGCACCTACTCAAATACAACTACCCCTGAGCTCCTAAACCAGCTCGTCGCCCTTGAAGCCTTCCTATCCATTCTTCAGCTCAATTTCTTAGATACTAAGATTCAGTCTAGGTGGATTTTCCATTCCCGGTCCTTTTCACTGTTGTGTCGTCCTCAATAAATTCCTTACCAGACTCCCTGCTGTCTCATCCCGAAATCACGGCATCCAGGTGTCACCTTCACCTCGAGCCTTCAGAAACACATCTTGTTCGTATCACGAAGTCCCAGCGTCTCCCGTTGCTGTCCAATTACGTTCTCCACATTCTCCTTGGATTCCTTTGTTGACGTCCACTTTAGTGTCTGAATGGGAAATTCCGTATATGATTTTCCACCGCCTATTCCGATGACGTCATTCTGTCTAAACGCCATGTGGCAAGCATATCCGAATATCACAAACTAAACAGCAAAAAAGATTAGTGAGATTTGTGAAACTGACGTTTGGCTATCAAGTTATCATCAATGTTTGGTTTTAAATGGCTGCATCCAATGAAGAGAATTGCTTTCAAATGTTCATCAGTCAATCACTTTCGATTTGTTGACTTCACATACTTCATTTTTGAAAAAGTGTGCTCACAGACATAAGTTATTCCAAACACTGATGCCATACCAGCGGCAAATTTCTCCAGTTTCGGAAAGTCAACATCAGATAAGCAGCGGTAAAATTCAACACGTTTTCCTTCTCTGTGTTTCTCTTTCAACAAGTCATGCGCTTGCAAATCAGTTAGCTCCAGCTGTAGTTCAAATGGCATATCATCAAGGTTACAATCAAACGGATTCTAGAATAGAAGAATGTCACTCTCAGTTCTGTCAAGATCTGAAAATTTCTCAAAAAATGCTTCTTAGAGTCATGAATATTCCCCCCCCCCCCCCCCCCCCGGAAAATCGAGGTCGACATCTTCGGCGATTGTAGCGAAAAATATCTTTAAAAAAGTGAAAATGAGAAAAGTGTTATCCTTCCAGTTGTGCTTCAAACAATGACAGCTTTCTCCGAAATCCTTTGTTGATTCAATAGCAATCACCGACGAGGTTATCCTTTCCCCGGAGTTTCAAGTTCATGTCATTCATGTGGGATGTAATCTCGACCAAAAATGACAACTTTGACAGCCGGGTAGGATCTGACAGCTGTGGATCAGCTCCATCTCTTTTTCTTTTTTTTTTTAGTGAGCAAACTATCCATTTCGTTTCGGAGCTTGTAAAAACGAAACAGGACTTTATCACAGCTAAACCACCTCACTGATGTATGATAAAGCAAGTAACATAATTCACATTCAATTTCTGCACGAAAAACCTAGAACTGACGGTGATTGAGTTCACGTCACCCAAATGAAGTTCACAGCAGAAACGACTGGTATCATTACACAAGAAATATCTAAGTCTTTCCCACAGAGTGCTTGCTGTTGTATAATGCAGTGTATGAACAGAGCGTCCCATCAGACTCTCCCTCACTCCAGCCATGCCTTTCCTCCATCAACTATGACACCCCGAAGCTGATTCTGCTGAAGGTTATAGTCTTGCTAAATTTGTTGCACTTCCACGAAAATGTCTTATCCAGTTGTTGTTCCATGCATGCTGCAAACGGATGCTAACTCTTCCGTTATCTGAATGTCCAAATTTACACCACGAATGAACACGAGAAGTTGTGACGTACTCGAGAGATCAGTAGACTCATCCAGCGCCAGAGAATACCACAACAAGTTCCTAGCTTTCTTGCATATTTGTAGCACTATGTTCTCTGCAAGTTCTTCTGCTCTCCGCACAACTGAACTTGTTGAAAGGCTGAGTGTTCCAAACAAATCGGTTTTCTCAGGACACAAGTAATTTGCTGCTTCCGCCATAGACTCTTTGATGAAGTTGCCATCAGTAAACGATTTCCTCGTTCTGTCATCTTATGCACTATTGTGTAACTTGTACGAGTGACAGATTCATTTTCAGCAAACGTTCTGGTGAAGAGATTTCTCTGTGTTATTACACCACGATTCATGGACTATTTTTCAGAGCGTAAATTTCCAGAAAACTTTGAATATGTTGATAGATATTTAGTTTCCCGGTGACGCTGAAGATTGTACTCTTTCAAAAAACGGCAACACTTTCGCTGCATATTACGCAACTGGTTTTCTAGTCCTTTGTTTCCACAAAGAAGTACTTTACTCCCCATTCTTCATTGAAAACGCAACACTCGGCGTCCACTTTTCTTTTCTTAGTAGCCTCAATGAATGGTGAAGTAAACGAGATCTAAAAATGAAAAAAAAAGGCATTGAATTAGGAACATAATTAAAATCCTATTGAAACACAAGAAAAATAGAGGACTAAGGGTCACCGGTGAAGTTATGGCTCACCAAATGTAGATATAAAGTTTATAGGTACCTTTGGTAATAGAGTACATCACATAATTTTTGCAAAATATATAAATAGGGCCGGCCTAAATAAGCAGTGTTTTTCAACCGCGGTTCCACGAGTGGCAGCCAGGGGTTCCGCTGAAACAGACCGAAATCGCCTAAATGCAAAATTTCTGCCCATCCGATTTATTACATAAAGTAGGACGGACACTTGGATTATAACACATAGTTCCATGAGCAACGTAAACATCTGTGTATGCATCTGCTCCAGCAGAAAGGTTGAAAAACATGGGCCTATAGACCTTAACACCTTGACCTGGGGATTTTTCTGAGCTGGGGATAATAGTGTCTTAATAACACTAGGTTTCTATGGCATTTTTGTTTTATGTTTGCTACTTTATTGCCTCTATTCACACTTGTAATTTATTTATCTACCACTGTCAAACAAAGAAATCCTTGTTACATACCTATAAAATGGATGACATGCTAAAATAAAAGTCAATATTTCTGGAGCGTCGGACCTGTGTTGACAACCGGACGTATCTGGGGGAGGGAAAGATGCGTGTTTGTATGGGATGCCATGGAAACCACGGTAAGGTCAGAGAGTAGGCGGAGCTACCACTAGCCTGGAGAGGACTTGGGATGGCGCGAAATAAGCGAACATTACAATAAACAAGAAAATCTAGATACAATAATTTAAACTTGAAAATAGTAAATTTAATGCACCTAGCAGCCAGAAGGCTTCCTCACCCGTGAACATCTCCCAGTATTCTAAACATAATATTTAAATTTAAATTGTACCACAACGTCTCATCTTATATATAACAGGCAATCTCCGTCTGTATGTCCTTTATGCGTTCGCGAACGGTCCATCCGATTGAGATGAAATTTTCTACACGTCTTCCTCTCATTCTCGCGCTGCCAACTGTGATATTCTTTTAGTGTAAAATCGGCTGCTTACTTAATATTATTTAATTTTTCATTTTTCATTATAATTTCTATATAACAAGGGGACTTAACTCTAGAAAAGTTATTTCAAGGGGCATAACTTTTAATAACTTTTCTGTATATCTTATAGTCATATTGTTGCATCGTTTTCAAAGATTTATAAACTCTTTGTCTATAGTTATGTACAGGCATATGAGTTATAATAAATAATGATATAATCTTTAAGGCATTTTCAAAGTTTTCATATAAATAATGCATAATGCATAACATTGTAACTCATCTTTTTATGCTTAAGAAGTTATCTACAGTCATGTAGATGATTAGAAACAGTTTTCATTAAAAATAATGGATGGAGTGTGGAAGGACATTCTTTTAAGTTACTTTTTGTTGTTGTATGAATTTAATGAGACGCTCCCCGCCAGGAGCTGGGCGAAGCCACGCCGGGTCAGATAGATAGACAGACAGACTGACAGATAGTCGGGACGGGAGCTTATATGACTACTTATATGAATTAAATGAGATGCTCCCCACCAGGGACTGGGTGAAGCCGGGCCGGCTCAGACAGACAGTCAGATAGACAGACAGAGAGACAGTTAACTACAGGCATATGCGTTATAATCCTCCTCCCCTCCTCCTCCTCCCCTCCCCTCCTCTTCCATCTCCTCCCTCTTCCCTCCTCCCCCTCCTCTCGCTCTCCTCCTCCTCCTAATCACGCCTCCTCCCTCCTCCTCCTCCCTTATCCTCCTCTCTTCTTCCTCCTCCTCCCTCCTCCTCTTCTCTCCTCCTCCCTCTTTCTCCTCCTCCTCCCCTTCCTCCTCCTCTCTCTTCCTCCTCCTCCTAATCCCTTCTCCTCCCTCCTACTCCTTCCTCTTCCTCCTCCCTCCTACTCCTCCTTTTTCTTCTTCTGCTGCTGCTGCTGCCGCCGCTCCATTTACCCAAGTTAATTGTTGGGGGAAGATGTAAAGATCTTTCAAGTGCTCTATCTAATGCTTTTTGTAAGTTGGTCTTCGTTTATCTAAGGTTGTTCTAACTGCAACCAATAAATGATTAGACAGACAGGCAGACAGACAGACAGAGAGGGACGGACGGACGGACGGACAGACAGACAGACAGACAGACAGACAGACAGTCGGGAACGGGAACTTATATGACTACTTATATGAATTAAATTAGATGCTCCCCATCAGGGGTTGGGCGAAGCCGGGCCGGATCAGACAGACAGACAGACAGACAGACAGACAGACAGAAAGACAGACAGACAGACAGATAGATAGATAGTCGGGAACGGGAACTGGAGCTTATATGACTACTTATATGAATTAAATGAAATGCTCCCCACCAGGGCCTGGGCGAAGCCGGGCCGGGTCAGCTAGTCTTATATATAAAAAAGACTGTATGTATGTATGTATGTATGTATGTATGTATGTATGTATGTATGTATGTATGTATGTATGTATGTATGTATGTATGTATGTATGTCCTTTATGCGTTCGCGAACGGTCCATCCGATTGAGATGAAATTTTCTACACGTCTTCCTCTCATTCCCGCGCTGCCAACTGTCATATTTTTTTAGTGTAAAATCGGCTACTTACTTAATATTATTTAATATTTCATTTTTCATTATAATTTCTATATAGCGAGGGGACTTAACTCTAGAAAAGTTATTTCAAGGGGCATAACTTTTAATAACATTGCTATATACCTTATAGTCATATTGTTGCATCGTTTTCAAAGATTTATAAACTCTTTGTCTATAGTTATATACAGGCATATGAGTTATAATAAATAATGATATAATCTTTAAGGCATTTTCAAAGTTTTCATAAAAATAATGCATAATGCATAACATTGTAACTCATCTTTTTATGCTTAAAGAAGTTATCTACAGTCATGTAGGTGATTAAAAACAGTTTTCATTAAAAATAATGGATGGTGTGTGGAAGGACATTCTTTTAAGTTACTTTTTGTTGTTGTATGAATTTAATGAGACGCTCCCCGCCAGGAGCTGGCCGAAGCCACGCCGGGTCAGATAGATAGACAGACAGACAGACAGATAGTCGGGAACGGGAGCTTATATGACTATGTATATGAATTAAATGAGATGCTCCCCACCTTTTCGCTGCAGTTGTCTAAAGGCATATGCTTTATAATCCTCCTCCTCCTCTCCCCTCCTCCTCCTACCCTCTTCCTCCTCCCTCATCTTCCTCCTCCCTCATCTTCCTCCTCCCTCTTCCACCTCCTCCCTCCTTCTCGCTCTCCTCCTTCCTCCTCCTCCCTCTTCCTCCTCCTAATAACTCCTCTTCCTTCCTCCTCCTCCACCCTCCTCCTCCTCTCTCCTCCTCCCTCTCATCCCTCCTCCTCCTTCTCCTCCCTCTCCTCCTCCCTCCTCCTCCCCTCCTTCTCCCTCATCCTCCCCCTCCTGCGTTCTCCCTCCTCCTCCCTCTCCCTCCTCCTCCTTTTCCCCTCCTCCCGCCTCCTTCTCCCTCATCCTCCTCCTCCCTCCTCCTCATCCCTCTCCCTCCTTTTCCTCCTCCTCCCCCTCCTCCTCCTGCGTTCTCCTCCTCCTCCTTCTCCCTCTGTTCCTCCTCCTCCCTCCTCCTCCCTCTTCCTCCTCCTCATACATACAGACAGACAGACAGACAGACAGACAGTCGGGAACGGGAGCTTATATGACTACTTATATGAATTAAATGAGATGCTTCCCAACAGGGGCTGGGCAAAGTCGGGTCGGGTCAGACAGACAGACAGACAGACAGACAGACAGACAGACAGACGGGAACGGGAACTTATATTACTACTTATATGAATTAAATGAGATGTTCCCCATCAGGGTCTGGGCGAAGCCGGGCCGGGTCAGACAGACAGACAGATAGACAGACAGATAGATAGTCGGGATCGGGAACGGGAACGGGAGCTTATATGACTACTTATATGAATTAAATGAGATGATCCCCACCAGGGTCTGGGCGAAGCCAGGCCGGGTCAGCTAGTGTTCCATACGTTTTATCAAGCAAATTCGAGTACCATCGGCGGGCCTGATGAACTGACGCCGGCCTGCGGGCCGTAGTTAGGTGACCTCTGCTCTACGTCAGTCGAGCACTAAGACTTATTGCCGGCAACTGCTGCTTCCCGTGTTATGTCACCGCTGTTACACAGTGCTGAAGTGACCTCTTCAGAGCACAAGCCTGGACAATGGAATTCGGAGAACCAGCTGTTGCCCAGTAGCAAGTTCACCTCTCCACGTCTGCGATGTTGACCAGAGGAAAGGCAGTAGCCAATGCAACTTGGCATCGGTGCCGTCGCATGAGTTGCCAGAACTATGTTGTTTACAACATGGAACTGCCTTAGGGACTCCATCTCCGGATTTGTCCTCAGGATTTACTCCCGAAGCTTTTCCCATATGGGTATACCCGCAAGGCAGCAGAGGTTTGAGATTTAGTTTCCTCTCTTAGAGGAGATACCAACCAAGGCTGATGAGCCTCCTCTGCCCGGGAATCAATAAGGAGGGAAGTATTCTTCCTTCCTGGCAGTAACCATACTGACCAGATAACCGTAGCTATTGTGTCTATTGAGAGATCCTCTGCCCGCCGTAACTGACTTGAAACCATAATCAACAACTATCTGTCGGCTATTTCCAAGTCCAATCCACCACCAGCTGGTTGAGACTGATGATATATATTGCCTTAGTAACCGTTCGTTCTTTCTTAGCTGATGTCTAGCTTCTTGTCTATTTACACGCTGATTGACATAACCGAGAAGAGGATCTGAACACGTATTAACTAACAGCTCAGTGAGGACGATGTGTTGACTAACTAACCCACTAACCAACTAACTAATCAAGTACCCAATTGACACTTTTGTTGCCGTATTTGTAAGCTTGACTGGAAGTACACTGTAATCGATCAATGAAGACAATTATAATCGATCATCATATTTTTTTCACCCCCTTTCTGAAAACATCAAAGGAGGAAGGATAGGGTGGAAGCAGTGGAACAATTCGCAGGAAGCTCTGTGTGCAAAGACATTTGTATTCAAATTGGAGACACGGTAAGGCGTGCAGAATGGTTTTGTAACATTATGTCTGTGACAGTGTGCAAAAACTTGTTTTACAAAATCTCCAGGACCTGAACAAGTAATTAAAATACATTAATACAAATACTTCAAATAGTTAATTTGAATGGTAATCCGACCCAATGCAGCCAAATCCGTTCTGTGTTAGTTAATGATAAATAGTGTTATATTATTATTATTATTATTTTAATATATTTACTTCTGACATTATCTCAGAGCAGTTTTCTAGACCAGTTGGTGTTTACAAAATCCGACTTTTGCATTTCATATTTAAAAAGATTATGATTATGCCAGTCATAACGAACAATCTGTACTGACTGTACTATAATTATATAACACACTTTTGAGGATTTAAGTTTAAGTTTAAAAACAAAATATACACACTCAGGATTCCAGATCAGGATGAAGTAAGCTGTGATTGTGTGATGTTGTGTGACATTATTGATGTTCCTGTCAGATTGTGTGATGTTGTGTGACATTATTGATGTTCCTGTCAGAAACAGTTAATTCAGTAGATGAAGTCAGCTGTGATTGTGTGATGTTGTGTGACATTATTGATGTTCCTGTCAGATTGTGTGATGTTGTGTGACATTATTGATGTTCCTGTCAGATTGTGTGATGTTGTGTGACATTATTGATGTTCCTGTCAGAAACAGTTAATTCAGCAGATGAAGTTAGCTGTGATTGTGTGATGTTGTGTGACATTATTGATGTTCCTGTCAGATTGTGTGATGTTGTGTGACATTATTGATGTTCCTGTCAGATTGTGTGATGTTGTGTGACATTATTGATGTTCCTGTCAGATTGTGTGATGTTGTGTGACATTATTGATGTTCCTGTCAGATTGTGTGATGTTGTGTGACATTATTGATGTTCCTGTCAGAAACAGTTAATTCAGCAGATGAAGTCAGCTATGATTGTGTGATGTTGTGTGACATTATTGATGTTCCTATCGGAAACAGTTAATTCAGCAGATGAAGTCAGCTATGATTGTGTGATGTTGTGTGACATTATTGATGTTCCTGTCAGATTGTGTGATGTTGTGTGACATTATTGATGTTCCTGTCAGATTGTGTGATGTTGTGTGACATTATTGATGTTCCTGTCAGAAACAGTTAATTCAGCAGATGAAGTCAGCTATGATTGTGTGATGTTGTGTGACATTATTGATGTTCCTGTCAGAAACAGTTAATTCAGCAGATGAAGTCAGCTATGATTGTGTGATGTTGTGTGACATTATTGATGTTCCTGTCAGATTGTGTGATGTTGTGTGACATTATTGATGTTCCTGTCAGAAACAGTTAATTCAACAGATGAAGTCAGCTGTGATTGTGTGATGTTGTGGGACACATTGATGTTCATGTCTGTGATGTTGTGTGACACATTGATGTTCATGTCTGTGATGTTGGGGGACACATTGATGTTCATGTCTGTGATGTTGGGGGACACATTGATGTTCATGTCTGTGATGTTGGGGGACACATTGATGTTCATGTCTGTGATGTTGGGGGACACATTGATGTTCATGTCTGTGATGTTGGGGGACACATTGATGTTCATGTCTGTGATGTTGGGGGACACATTGATGTTCATGTCTGTGATGTTGGGGGACACATTGATGTTCATGTCTGTGATGTTGGGGGACACATTGATGTTCATGTCTGTGATGTTGGGGGACACATTGATGTTCATGTTTGTGATGTTGTGTGACACATTGATGTTCATGTCTGTGATGTTGGGGGACACATTGATGTTCATGTCTGTGATGTTGGGGGACACATTGATGTCCATGTCTGTGATGTTGGGGGACACATTGATGTTCATGTCTGTGATGTTGGGGGACACATTGATGTTCATGTCTGTGATGTTGGGGGACACATTGATGTTCATGTCTGTGATGTTGTGTGACACATTGATGTTCATGTCTGTGATGTTGTGGGACACATTGATGTTCATGTCTGTGATGTTGGGGGACACATTGATGTTCATGTCTGTGATGTTGGGGGACACATTGATGTTCATGTCTGTGATGTTGTGTGACACATTGATGTTCATGTCAGATTGTGTTGTGTTTTGTGACATATTGATGTTCATGTCAGATTGTGTGATGTTGTATGACATATTGATGTGCATGTCAGATTGTGTGAATGTTGTGTGACATATTGATGTGCATGTCAGATTGTGTGATGTTGTGTGACATACTGACATTCATGTCAGAGACAGTTAATTCAGCATATGGACGATGTATTCATTGATTCACTGCCATGGGATGATTCATCATCTTCCTGTATCTGCCATAGGCTTATATATCACCAGAATGTTGCCATTGCATTATAATACAACACGTCTGCTACCATATTCAATCAATCATGTGCCATGCCGGAAAGCATGGGTGGTCATGACTCACCATTTCACTCGATCACCAGTGTCGTGGATCAGCTCAGTGTTCCTGTCTCATCCATGCCATGTGGCCAAGCCATCCAGGTATTTTCCTCTCAGTCTTCCTCTTGGTCTGTTCCCTTCGATCTTGCCAGTTGTCACTAAGTTCTCCAATCCATTTCTTCTCATAACATGTCCAAAAAATGTTGACTGTCTACGTCTAATTTCTCTAATCACTTTACAATTTTCATTTGTCTCCTTTAGTACTTAGTCATTGGTTTTTCTGTCTGTTCATGATATTCTTTGCATTTTCCTCAGAAACCACATTTCTGCAGCCATAAGATGTTTTTCAGCTTGACTGCACATTGTCCAAGTTTCACATCCATACAAAAGAACAGGCTCTATGTATCCCCTCAACACTCTTTTTCTCATTTCAATTGACATCTTTTTATTGGTAAGATTCTTGTTCTAATCTCTTCAAGGCATCTCCCATCAGATGTTATGACTGTTCCGAGATAATTGTACCGATTCACTTGTTGAAGAATATTTCCATTTACTTGTATATTACATTGTGGTACTTCGTTCTTCCTAGTGACGACCATAACCTGTGTCTTCTTACAATTTAATTCCAACCCCAGCTTCTCATTGTGTACAACAACCACGTCTACTAATTGTTGTAGATCTTGTGCATTGTCTGCAATCAATACTGTATCATCTGCATATTAATGTTATTGATGTTTCGTCCTCCAATGCTGATTCCATTTATATCTTCTACATTCCTGAAAATATTTTCACTGTATAGGGAAAAAAGATCTGGAGACATTACACATCCCTGCCTAACACCTCTCTTAATAGGTTGATATTGTCCCACTTCATTATCAATCCTTTGGCAGCTTGTTGTTTCCAATATATGTTTTTTATAAGTCTAATGTCTTTCCCATCAATTTGTAGATCTGCAAGCATATCTACCATGTTGACATGTCTAACTCTATCAAAAGCCTTTGTGTAGTCAATAAAACAAAGGTGTATATCCTTGTTTACTTCTATAGCTTGTTCAATAACTGTTCGCAGCATATACACAGCATTTACTGTACCCTTTCCTTCTACAAACCCACATTGTTCTTCCCCTATTTCAGGTTGTATTTTCTTCCTCACTCTTTGCATGATAATTCGTAGCAAAATCTTTGAGATGTGGCTCTTTATACTAATTGTTCTATGTTGATCACATTCCAAGGTTCCTGATTTCTTTGGGATTGCAATAAATATAGAATTACATAATTCAGGAGGTATATCTCCAGTATCATATAATGTGTTCAGCAGTCTGGTGACTTGATCTAGTCCAAATTCTTCTAAAGCTTTAATCATTTCTGTTGTGATGTTATCTGCACCAGGGGCCTTGCCAGCTTTCATATGCTTAAGAACATTTCGAACCTCTATCTTCAAAATTGGCGGCCCTTCATTATTAAATCTAATATCATACTGCTCCTCTCTGTTATCATTATGAAGGTTTTTCACATAATCTGTCCATACATATAGAATCTGATCTTTTTCTATTATGATTTTGCCATCTTTAGTTTTTAGACACCCTGTTTATGTACTTGTTCTTTTATTAGTAAGTTAGTCATAACTGACACACCACTACTTTCATTTTCCGCCATAAATGTTTGTGTGGTCCAAACCGAATTGTTGCTTGGCACTGAATTTGTTAAAAAGGTTAAATGTTATATAGCCCAGGCAATGGCAATATTTCATTAGGTGAAGAATATTCTCTGCCATTTAATTTTGTCATAAGAGGTCAGAAAAAAGGTTCTTAAGAGCTATATTAAGCCAAACATGTTGTATGGAAGTGAAGTATGGACAATTAGCAAACAGGCGAAGAATTATGTGGAGGATGTGGAGATGTGGAATTATAGAAGCATGATGTGAACACTGTGTATGGATAGAAAGAGCAGTGAAGATATTTTGAAAGAAAAAACATCACAATGAGAACTGGTCACAGCAGAAGAAGACAATCTACATTCTGTGGGCATGTCATGAGAAGGGGAGAGTTGGGGTATGTCATCAGAACGGGGTAGTTGGAGGGGAGGAAAGCTGGAGTCTGCCATCAGAACGGGGTAGTTGGAGGGGAGGAAAGCTGGAGTCTGCCATCAGAACGGGGTAGTTGGAGTCGAGGAAAGCTGGAGTCTGCCATCAGAACGGGGTAGTTGGAGGGGAGGAAAGCTGGAGTCTGCCATCAGAACGGGGTAGTTGGAGGGGAGGAAAGCTGGAGTATGCCATCAGAACGGGGTAGTTGGAGGGGAGGAGAAGCTGGGGTATGCCATCAGAACGGGGTAGTTGGAGTGGAGGGGAGGAAAGCTGGAGTCTGCCATCAAAATGGGGTAGTTGGAGGGGAGGAAAGCTGGAGTATGTCATCAGAACGGGGTAGTTGGAGGGGAGGAAAGCTGGAGTATGCCATTAGAACGGGGTAGTTGGAGGGGAGGAGAAGCTGGGGTATGCCATCACAACGGGGTAGTTGTAGGGGAGGAAAGCTGGGGTATGCCATCACAACGGGGTAGTTGGAGGGGAGGAAAGCTGGGGTATGCCATCAGAACGGGGTAGTTGGAAGGGAGGAGAAGCTGGAGTATGCCATCAGAACGGGGTAGTTGGAGGGGAGGAGAAGCTGTGGTATGCCATTAGAACGGGGTAGTTGGAGGGGAGGAAAGCTGGGGTATGCCATCAGAACGGGGTAGTTGGAGGGGAGGAAAGCTGGAGTCTGCCATCAGAACGGGGTAGTTGGAGGGGAGGAAAGCTGGAGTCTGCCATCAGAACGGGGTAGTTGGAGGGGAGGAAAGCTGGTGTCTGCCATCAGAACGGGGTAGTTGGAGGGGAGGAAAGCTGGAGTATGTCATCAGAACGGGGTAGTTGGAGGGGAGGAAAGCTGGAGTATGCCATCAGAACAGGGGTAGTTGGAGGGGAGGAGAAGCTGTGGTATGCCATCAAAACGGGGTAGTTGGAGGGGAGGAAAGCTGGAGTCTGCCATCAGAACGGGGTAGTTGGAGGGGAGGAAAGCTGGAGTATGTCATCAGAACGGGGTAGTTGGAGGGGAGGAAAGCTGGAGTATGCCATCAGAACGGGGTAGTTGGAGGGGAGGAAAGCTGGAGTATGCCATCAGAAAGGGGTAGTTGGAGGGGAGGAAAGCTGGAGTATGCCATCAGAACGGGGAGTTGGAGGGGAGGAGAAGCTGGGGTATGCCATCACAACGGGGTAGTTGGAGGGGAGGAAAGCTGGGGTATGCCATCACAACGGGGTAGTTGGAGGGGAGGAAAGCTGGGGTATGCCATCAGAACGGGGTAGTTGGAGGGGAGGAGAAGCTGTAGTATGCCATCGAACAGGGTAGTTGGAGGGGAGGAGAAGCTGGGGTATGCCATTAGAACGGGGTAGTTTGAGGGGAGGAAAGCTGGGGTATGCCATCAGAACGGGGTAGTTGGAGGGGAGGAAAGCTGGAGTCTGCCATCAGAACGGGGTAGTTGGAGGGAAGGAAAGCTGGAGTCTGCCAACAGAACGGGGTAGTTGGAGGGGAGGAAAGCTGGGGTATGCCATCACAACGGGGTAGTTGGAGGGGAGGAAAGCTGGGGTATGCCATCAGAACGGGGTAGTTGGAGGAGAGGAGAAGCTGGGGTATGCCATCAGAACGGGGTAGTTGGAGGGGAGGAGAAGCTGGGGTATGCCATCAGAACAGGGTAGTTGGAGGGGAGGAGAAGCTGGGGTATGCCATCAGAACGGGGTAGTTGGAGGGGAGGAGAAGCTGGGGTATGCCATCAGAATGGGGTAGTTGGAGGGGAGGAGAAGCTGGGGTATGCCATCAGAACGGGGTAGTTGGAGGGGAGGAGAAGCTGGGGTATGCCATCAGAATGGGGTAGTTGGAGGGGAGGAGAAGCTGGGTATGCCATCAGAACGGGGTAGTTGGAGGGGAGGAGAAGCTGGGGTATGCCATCAGAACGGGGTAGTTGGAGGGGAGGAGAAGCTGGGGTATGCCATCAGAACGGGGTAGTTGGAGGGGAGGAGAAGCTGGGGTATGCCATCAGAACGGGGTAGTTGGAGGGGAGGAGAAGCTGGAGTCTGCCATCAGAACGGGGTAGTTGGAGGGGAGGAAAGCTGGAGTCTGCCATCAGAACAGGGTAGTTGGAGGGAGGAAAGCTGGAGTATGCCATCAGAACGGGGTAGTTGGAGGGGAGGAGAAGCTGGGGTATGCCATCAGAACGGGGTAGTTGGAGTGGAGGGGAGGAAAGCTGGAGTCTGCCATCAAAATGGGGTAGTTGGAGGGGAAGAAAGCTGGAGTATGTCATCAGAACGGGGTAGTTGGAGGGGAGGAAAGCTGGAGTATGCCATTAGAACGGGGTAGTTGGAGGGGAGGAGAAGCTGGGGTATGCCATCACAACGGGGTAGTTGTAGGGGAGGAAAGCTGGAGTATGCCATCAGAACGGGGTAGTTGGAGGGGAGGAGAAGCTGGGGTATGCCATCAGAACGGGGTAGTTGGAAGGGAGGAGAAGCTGGAGTATGCCATCAGAACGGGGTAATTGGAGGGGAGGAGAAGCTGTGGTATGCCATTAGAACGGGGTAGTTGGAGGGGAGGAAAGCTGGGGTATGCCATCAGAACGGGGTAGTTGGAGGGGAGGAAAGCTGGAGTCTGCCATCAGAACGGGGTAGTTGGAGGGGAGGAAAGCTGGAGTCTGCCATCAGAACGGGGTAGTTGGAGGGGAGGAAAGCTGGTGTCTGCCATCAGAACGGGGTAGTTGGAGGGGAGGAAAGCTGGAGTATGTCATCAGAACGGGGTAGTTGGAGGGGAGGAAAGCTGGAGTATGCCATCAGAACGGGGTAGTTGGAGGGGAGGAGAAGCTGTGGTATGCCATCAGAACGGGGTAGTTGGAGGGGAGGAAAGCTGGAGTCTGCCATCAGAACGGGGTAGTTGGAGGGGAGGAAAGCTGGAGTATGTCATCAGAACGGGTAGTTGGAGGGGAGGAAAGCTGGAGTATGCCATCAGAACGGGGTAGTTGGAGGGGAGGAAAGCTGGAGTATGCCATCAGAAGGGTAGTTGGAGGGGAGGAAAGCTGGGTATGCCATCAGAAGGGAGTTGGAGGGAGAAAGCTGGGGTATGCCATCAAACGGGAGTTGGGGGGAGGAAAGCTGGGTATGCCATCACAAGGGGTAGTTGGGGGGAGGAAAGCTGGGTATGCCAGAACGGGGTAGGGGGGGGAGGAAAGCTGGGGTATCCACGAAGGGTAGTTGGAGGGGAGGAAAGCTGGGGTATGCCATTGAACGGGGTAGTTGTGAGGGGAGGAAAGCTGGGTAGCTGGAAGGGGGAGTTGGAGGTGCCATCGAAGCTGGGTTCAGAGGGGGTTGGAGGGGGGGAAGGGAGTCTGCCAACAGAACGGGGTAGTTGGAGGGGAGGAAAGCTGGGGTATGCCATCACAACGGGGTAGTTGGAGGAGAGGAAAGCTGGGGTATGCCATCAGAACGGGGTAGTTGGAGGAGAGGAGAAGCTGGGGTATGCCATCAGAACGGGGTAGTTGGAGGGGAGGAGAAGCTGGGGTATGCCATCAGAACAGGGTAGTTGGAGGGGAGGAGAAGCTGGGGTATGCCATCAGAACGGGGTAGTTGGAGGGGAGGAGAAGCTGGGGTATGCCATCAGAATGGGGTAGTTGGAGGGAGGAGAAGCTGGGGTATGCCATCAGAACGGGTTAGTTGGAGGGGAGGAGAAGCTGGGGTATGCCATCAGAATGGGGTAGTTGGAGGGGAGGAGAAGCTGGGGTATGCCATCAGAACGGGGTAGTTGGAGGGGAGGAGAAGCTGGGGTATGCCATCAGAACGGGGTAGTTGGAGGGGAGGAGAAGCTGGGGTATGCCATCAGAACGGGGTAGTTGGAGGGGAGGAAAGCTGGAGTCTGCCATCAGAACGGGGTAGTTGGAGGGGAGGAAGCTGGAGTCTGCCATCAGAACGGGGTAGTTGGAGGGGAGGAAAGCTGGTGTCTGCATCAGAACGGGGTAGTTGGAGGGGAGGAAAGCTGGAGTATGTCATCAGAACGGGGTAGTTGGAGGGGAGGAAAGCTGGAGTATGCCATCAGAACGGGGTAGTTGGAGGGGAGGAGAAGCTGTGGTATGCCATCAGAACGGGGTAGTTGGAGGGGAGGAAAGCTGGAGTCTGCCATCAGACGGGGTAGTTGGAGGGAGGAAAGCTGGAGTATGTCATCAGAACGGGTAGTTGAGGGGAGGAAGCTGGAGTATGCCATCTGAAAGGGGTAGTTGGAGGGGAGGAAAGCTGGAGTATGCCATCAGAACGGGGAGTTGGAGGGGAGGAGAAGCTGGGGTATGCCATCACAACGGGGTAGTTGGAGGGGAGGAAAGCTGGGGTATGCCATCACAACGGGGTAGTTGGAGGGGGAGGAAAGCTGTGGGTATGCCATCAGAACGGGTAGTTGGAGGGGAGGAGAAGCTTAGTATGCCATCGAACAGGGTAGTTTGAGGGGAGGAGAAGCTGTGGTATGCCATTAGAACGGGGTAGTTTGAGGGGAGGAAAGCTGGGGTCTGCCATCAGAACGGGGTAGTTGGAGGGGAGGAAAGCTGGAGTCTGCCATCAGAACGGGGTAGTTGGAGGGGAGGAAAGCTGGAGTCTGCCAACAGAACGGTGGTAGTTGGAGGGGAGGAAAGCTGGGGGTATGCCATCACAACGGGGTAGTTGGAGGGAGGAAAGCTGGGTATGCCATCAGAACGGGTAGTTGGAGGAGAGGAGAAGCTGGGGTATGCCATCAGAACGGGGTAGTTGGAGGGGAGGAGAAGCTGGGGTATGCCATCAGAACAGGGTAGTTGGAGGGAGGAGAAGCTGGGGTATGCCATCAGAACGGGGTAGTTGGAGGGGAGGAAGAAGCTGGGTATGCCATCAGAATGGGGTAGTTGGAGGGGAGGAGAAGCTGGGGTATCCAGTCAGAACGGGGGTAGTTGGAGGGGAGGAGAAGCTGGGGTATGCCATCAGAATGGGTGAATTGGAGGGGAGGAGAAGCTGGGGTATGCCATCAGAACGGGTAGTTGGAGGGGAGGAGAAGCTGGGGTATGCCATCAGAACGGGGTAGTTGGAGGGGAGGAGAAGCTGGGGTATGCCATCAGAACGGGTAGTTGGAGGGGAGGAGAAGCTGGGGTATGCCATCAGAACGGGGTAATTGGAGGGAAGGAGAAGCTGGAGTATGCCATCAGAACGGGGTAGTTGGAGGGGAGGAGAAGCTGGGGTATGCCATCAGAATGGGGTAGTTGGAGGGGAGGAGAAGCTGGGGTATGCCATCACAATGGGGTAGTTGGAGGGGAGGAGAGCTGGAGTATGCCATCAGAATGGGGTAGTTGGAGGGGAGGAGAAGCTGGGGTATGCCATCACAAACGGGGTAGTTGGAAGGGGAGGAGAAGCTGGAGTATGCCATCACAACAGGGTAGTTGGAGGGAGGAGAAGCTGGGGTATGCCATCAGAACGGGGTAGTTGGAGGAAGGAGAAGCTGGAGTATGCCATCAGAACGGGGGTAGTTGGAGGGGAGGAGAAGCTGGGGGTATGCCATCAGAACGGGGTAGTTGTGGAGGGAGGAGAAGCTGGAGTATGCATCAGAACGGGGGTAGTTGGAGGGGAGGAGAAGCTGGGGTATGCCATCAGAATGGTGTAGTTGGAGGGGAAGAGAAGCTGGGGTATGCCATCAGAACGGGGTAGTTGGAGGGGAGGAGAAGCTGGGGTATGCCATCAGAACGGGGTAGTTGGAGGGGAGGAGAAGCTGGAGTATGCCATCAGAACGGGGTAGTTGGAGGGGAGGAGAAGCTGGGGTATGCCATCAGAATGGGGTAGTTGGAGGGGAGGAGAAGCTGGGGTATGCCATCACAACGGGGTAGTTGGAGGGGAGGAGAAGCTGGAGTATGCCATCAGAACGGGGTAGTTGGAGGGAGGAGAAGCTGGGGTATGCATCACAACGGGGTAGTTGGAGGGGAGGAGAAGCTGGGGTATGTCATCAGAACGGGGTAGTTGGAGGGGAGGAGAAGCTGGAGTATGCCATCACAACAGGGTAGTTGGAGGGGAGGAGAAGCTGGGGTATACCATCAGAACGGGGTAGTTGGAGGGGAGGAGAAGCTGGAGTATGCCATCAGAACGGGGTAGTTGGAGGGGAGGAGAAGCTGGGGTATGCCATCAGAACGGGGTAGTTGGAGGGGAGGAGAAGCTGGAGTATGCCATCAGAACGGGGTAGTTGGAGGGGAGGAGAAGCAGGGGGAAATTCAAGAGAGAAGATACTTATTAGTTTGGCATCATCGTATGCAGGAACATGGCTATCAGAAATGATTGGCAGCACAGTGAGACAGAAGAATGTGGACATGCCTGGACTATAAGAAGAAGATGTATTTTTATGGAGGATTCTTAGAGCATGTAGATGAGAGTAGGAAAGCTGTAGAAACATCACTCATTTGAAGTGTTCATTGTGAAGTTTAGGTCTACATAGACTTTACATATACTACTTGTTTGCAGCATTGGGGTCAGTATTCCTGTCAATTAAAGGAAAGTTAACAATTTCCCATGAAAAATGTATTAACCCTTACCGGGCAGATGTATGTCTGTTTTGTAGCCCTGAAAGGGCAAGAAGAATTTTGAGGTGCTGTAAAATTTTGGGTTACGTTAGTAAAAATATCACATATAAGTTGTTAGTCAACAGATTTTAGTCAAATAAACAGCAAAAGGAAGGGAAAAGCATGCAGAATATTTTACTCACATGAATGATGCCACTAATCCACACATGAACACAAATATTTATAATCCTCCGAAGTCGGAGAGTGTCTGCCTGTACTGCGAGGAACCACCAGTCTGCACACCAATAAGCCAGACATGGGACAACGGATACTCACGCAAACCTCAGGTCCTGTATGACATCACACTGATGTTGGACAACAGGATGCCTTCATCTGACATACAGGACTTTGTGTTGGAGCTCAAGCCAACGAACACAAGCAAGCAAGCAAATATTTACAAAATGTGACATATTGTTTGTGATTGTCAGTCATCTATACGGCAATTTACAGACACATTTTCCAAATCATAATCACTTTCTTTAAAGTCCAACTCACGACTGCTAACGCAAAGTAACGCTGATCACTGATATCTAGCTCTGATTAATAGATGATCTCATGCCTTTCAATGTCACTTAAATTGAACCCAGCGAAATCTCCGCTAGCACTTGAAGAATCGTCGAAATCCATTTTGAAATAGAAAGCGTAAAACCCACAAAAACTATTTAAAAAATCTTAGGCTTCTTCTGGGTGATTTGGATTGACAGCTCGGTCTTGGTCTTGGTCTCCTGGCTGACTGGAGGAGATTGATAGCCCAGTCTCGGTCCCCTGGCTGACTGGAGGTGATTTATAGCCCAGTCTCGGTCCCCTGGTTGACTGGAGGTAATTGATAACCCAGTCTCGGTCCCTTGGCTGACTGGAGGTGATTGATAGCCCAGTCTTGAACCCCTGGCTGACTGGAGGTGATTGATAGCCCAGTCTCAGTCCCCTGGCTGACTGGAGGTGATATATGTCTCCTCTCTGTCCTTTAATTGTTTAGTTTAGTTTAGTCGATGGATCAACATCACGGCACATGGGTGTAACCCATAAGTGCTTCGTTCTTCTCCTAACTCAAACCTGAATCCACCGGCGAGGATCCTGAAATACTTTGGGTAGATTTTTAACTCGCAATTTTGCCAGGGCAGCGCCGTTAGGCTACTCTTTTTCGATTTCCAACTGCCAAGGGATTTTTCACGTGTGCAACAATGCACACGGGCGTCCGATCTCACTACCCAGAGACCAGGGGAATTTATCACTAGAGGGTCCCGGTCCTCACCGGGGCTTGAACCCGGGACCTCCAGCACTCGAGGCGGACACCATACCTCGAGACTACGCAGCCCCCCAAATTAGCCCAGTCCTTTAATTGTGGAAATAGACAGCCAACAGATTTGTCAGTCTAGATTGCCATCAACGGTTTGTAGATGAGGCATGGAATATACTTTAGCCTGCATGACCTGACTTCTCCGGGCGAGAACATAGAATGAATACTGGGTCTAGTTGTGCCTGGATGTTATAGATAACTAATTTACGAAACATGCCAACTATCTCCAATAGTTCAGAAATTAAGTGAAGAGAATTCACAATTCATGTATTCCTTTAGAATGTATGGATTTTAACTACAGAAGTATCCACGTACATTTGGACAGTTTAATTCTGTTTTTCGGGAACTAGTGAGTTTACTAATTCCCCTATACAGAACTGCCGAGAGAAAAGGGAATTGTCTTAACTCGTCATAAATCAGTAGAACTCCAGCCACACTAAAAATTTGAGAATGTGGTAAAGCCAAATCAGGGGTAGATAAAGTGGGGAATACATTGCCCCAACAGAAATACGCTTGAGTTTCATTACATTGCCTACAAATGTTTACCTGGCGCCTGAATTATCTTAGTTTAACTCCTAGTAGCAATCCTACTTAGCATGTCTTCTTTTTCATCTTTGCACCGAGAGAGATGTTCCAACTACAGGCCCATTTGGTTCACTTTGTATCTGGGCACTCACTGTGAGTGTGTTCACCATCTTTATCTGCTCTGCACATGCACATGCAGCATCTAGCAGTTTATCTGTGTTGATAATTAAGCTTGATGATGCTGTCACAGAATGACTCCTTTAAAAACTACCATTTTCAGTTTTCTCAACATTAGTTTTCCCTCAAATAATTTGATAGTGTAAGTCTGCCAAGTAACAAAAACACAGATCCTCACCTGCCATACTCCAACATTAAAGCTGTGTCCACAATTCGTTTATTCATAAGCGTGAGTTTAAATTCAAGAGTAGTGTATTATTTTTTTTTCCTGCATCATTAGACTGTACAGAATTAAGGCAGTGCTCTGCCACATTTCAAGAAGTTATGGTGCCATCTCTATGTTCTCTAGGAGTCATGGTGCCTCTCTATGTTCTCTAGGAGTCACGGTGGTGAAGTGGCTAGCACACTTTCCTGCCGGCTGGAGTAGTCATGTGTGGAAATGGGGCTTTTTAACAAATTGACTTAGGCTCCAAGGTTGACATGGCCTAAAATAGGTATGAAGGAATGTTCTGGGAGTTAAGCCAGCTGGCGTGATACTGACCACAACACCCATCAAGTGCCACTTGGTCTATACAAATATGGGGCTAGCACCATATACCCAATACACCTCAGCGAGTGCATAAGGGTCCCTTATTTGTTCATTCATTCATTCAGTAGCATGTCCCTTGCAGAACCTCGCTCCCATAACAACCTTCCAGAAAACTTCTCGATCATAAGCAAGATGTCCCACGTCCGATACACCCATCTGGAGATCATCTGCCACATCCTGCACCCATCTTCTCTTTGGCCTTCCTCTCTCTCTCTTCCCAGGCATTTACCCCTCCATTACTGTTCTCTCCAAGCTTTCGTGATGTTTCAAGTGACCAAAACATTTAAATTTTCTTTGTTTTATCGTCTTTAATAGCCATCTTCAATATTTAGCTCTTGGAGTATGAATTCATTTGTTCTTTTCTTTACCCAAGATATTCTTAGAACCCGTCTATAACATTTGTATTCAAAGGCATTTATGCGCTGTTCAGCTTGTTTAGTAAGTGTCCAGGTCTCACAGGTGTATGTTGCAATGGGAAAGATGCATGCTCTTAAAAATCTAAATTTTCTTTATTTGTTAGTGTCTATTATTTATATGTTCTGCAAAAAATTATTGTAGCAACCTAATATGTGATCAGCCTGAACACACCCGTTTATTGATGATGTTTGGCTTGCTTTTCATTTCTCGTCACCTGCCAAGTACTGTAACATCTAATGCATCAGTTGAAGGCATAGTAGTCACTAACTCTTTGTGTGTGGCCTTTTTTGCCCTTTCATCATGTAACAAGGATCGTGGATCAAGCATTCAGTATTCTTGAATAAATAAGAGGCCCTTTATGCATGCTGCACGTTAAAAATTCCTTCATAGTTTGATACTTGAAGAAGAGATGAGCACTGTCATGTTTATTTCTTGCCTCTGAAAATACTGTAATGGTTAGTCTGCAATTAGTGTTGATGCTTTCATCATGGCAATTATAGGACCCACAATTGATGATGCTGTCACCAAATGACACCTTTAAAAACATTACAGTATTCTTTTCGTATTATTTGGTCATGTAAGTGTATTATTAACTTACTTATTTTAATTGCTATTTAAATTATTATATTTTTAGCTCACCATGGGGGACAAGAAGATGGAATAATGGACAAGTACAAGAATAAAATAAGAAGTTAGATTGTTCTACTATTGACTAGAAATGATTGTGACCTCAGTGCTCCCTGGCAGATGGCATAGATACAGTTTAGTCTAATCAGACACAGGATGGCCACTGTGCGGTGCTGGAACTTTCATGCCATTGTCGTCTTCAGTTTGTTGTTGTGCATGTGGGATGATGCATTTGCAGGAGTCTTGAGAACACTGGAAAATACATGCAGTCATACAATGAAAAAGTTGCATGATGTGAGTAGAATTTATGAGTTGTATATCTTATTTATATATGTTTCTGAAGAATACATTTATGAATAGACAAAAAGTATATTCTTGTATTGATGGTACTGTGGCATGTTATAACAACTTCAGGCTGAACTATATGACATGACAGTGGTAGAGCAGTGGCTAGCCAGCCTGCCTGCAGCATGGTTGCCGTCTGTTCAGATCCCCATCTAGGTGGATCTGTTACATTGACCCAGTGTGAAATGGCTACCAGGAAATGTTTTGGGAAGTAAAAGTGGCCGACATGACATTGACTTCATCATCATCTGTCAAGTGCCAGCATGTCTACAAACATGTGGGGAGGGCACTGTCAAGTGCAGTATGTCTACACACACTGTGGGGTTGGCACTGTCAAGTGCCAGTATGTCTACAAACATGTGGGGTTAGCACTGTCAAGTGCCAGCATGTCTACAAACGTGGGGTTGGCACTGTTAAGTGCCAGCATGTCTACACTCATGTGGGGTTGGCACTGTCAAGTGCCAGTATGTCTACAAACATGTGGGGTTGGCACTGTCAAGTGCCAGTATGTCTAAACACATGTGGGATTGGCACTGTCAAGTGCCAGTATGTCTACACACATGTGGGGTTGGCACTGTCAGGTACCAGCATGTCTACAAACATGTGGGGTTGGCACTGTCAAGTGCCAGCATGTCTACACACATGTGGGGTTGGCACTGTCAAGTGCCAGTATGTCTACAAACATGTGGGGTTGGCACTGTCAAGTACCAGTATGTCTATACACATGTGAGGTTGGTACTGTCAAGTGCCAGTATGTCTACAAACATGTGGGGTTGGCACTGTCAAGTGCCAGTATGTCTACACACATGTGGGGTTGGCACCATATACCCAATGTGCCTTCAGACGTGTGTGAGAGGCCTGTGCTTGACACTGTTTATGTGACATCACAGATAGAGTGAAGAAAACAGAGAGGTAATACTGTGGCAGATACTGCTGTTGGGCTGGCAAGTGATAGACCATTGCATATTCTAAGTTATAACATTGTGAGATGTGGTGGCTGGTTCCCTTCCTCACCCAACTTCCCTTCCCAGAAAATTAACAGAAAGTGTTGACAATGGTCTAGTACCTGTTTTATGAGTCTGGGTCAACCCCAGAGCTCTACTGGTAGGAAACGAATAACCCTTCCACTGCTGGGGGTTTGAACCCGAACCACTCGTCTTGACAGGCAAACCATGCATATTTGAATGTTGCAGTCTGAAAGTTCTTTCCAACACTTTTTAATTTAGAAACAGATTTTATAACTCAGTTTTCTTTTAAACGAGTAGCCTAATGATTTTAAAAAATGCAAAGCTTCCTATTTGAAACATTTCTGTTTTTTAATATATTATTTCTGTTCAAGTTTTAAACTAACTGTTTAAAGTTGATCATTTATTGACATTGAGCTCACCATGGCTGAATGGATAAGAGCACTAATTCTTAAGCATCCGGTGTGCTGATGCTGAGGTTGCAGGTTCAACCCCTACACCGGTCATTTGGACTAAAATGTTGACTTCTCGTTCTTGACTTGGGAAAGCAAATTACAAGTACCTCTGAAGTTGGAGTAGGTCCTCCTGATGGTGAGAGACACTGGTAATAGGGAAAGTTAATCCACACACAAAAATCTGTCCAGTACACTGGAAGTTGTAGCACATTTATGGGCTACGCTTGGGTTCAAAAGTGAGCAAACGCAAACAAACACCAAAACAATTTATTCACAGAAGTGTGTTTATTGCTTCTTGACACAAACTCTTTTGTACCAAACGAAGATTGGTCGTTGTCTAGATCATACTGCTCCTTCTATATTACTGCAGGGTGGAAGCTGAGCTAGCCATCTGTCTCACACCAACAGTCCTCACTACAGCACACATCAACCAGTCAGTGAACACGATTGAGTTTGCGCACATAATATCAATTTAATGCTGAATTAACACGGAACCACACAACATCTAAATCCAGGAACAATAATTCTCTCAGAATATATCTTCATCACAACCGAACACTCTAATAACACTGCCTTCTCAAGGCCTACTTAATCTCATCCGCCATGACAGTTTCTACTAGCTACTCTTCCGGCCCGAACTCTCTGGATCCAACCCACTCTGGATCTAAGCCTCCGCTAACTATCCGACCCTCTCTAGGGCTAGGCTTCAATTCACTCTGTCTGCTGATAACTGGTCTTTAATCCTTAGTCTCAGACTTCCTATCACTGAAAACCACAGGGCAGAAGTTTCTCACTAGCTCCGCTATCATTCACTTTCCCGGACCGCCGACCTACACTTGTCGGGTCCCAAAACTCCACTGTCCCCGTCAATGTTTTTCATTGTCTTTTTAACCCTTCTTTGCAGCCCTCTGCTCCCCCCCCCCCCAACCTTCCCCGTTTATCTTCTTATTTGTTTTTCTTCCGGGGAATGCCCTTTCACCCGTGAACTTGTTTATATTGTTGCATTGCTATCAAGGACACTCACCTTAATGTTAGTGAACCCAGGCATGTATCACTTCTAATACTGCATTGTTTGTGTACTTAACATTTTTTACTGTCTTGTCAAGCATGTAACCCATTTTGCAGGGTTATCCTGTGTTTCCTGACATATTACCCAGTTTGTATGGATTTACCATCTTGTCTGACATATTACCCAGTTTGTATGGATTTACCATCTTGTCTGACATATTACCCAGTTTGTATGGATTTACCATCTTGTCTGACATATTACCCAGTTTGTATGGATTTACCATCTTGTCTGACATATTACCCAGTTTGTATGGATTTACCATCTTGTCTGACATATTACCCAGTTTGTATGGATTTACCATCTTGTCTGACATATTACCCAGTTTGTATGGATTTACCATCTTGTCTGACATATTGTCCAGTTTGTATGGATTTACCATCTTGTCTGACATATTACCCAGTTTGTATGGATTTACCATCTTGTCTGACATATTGCCCAGTTTGTATGGATTTACCATCTTGTCTGACATATTACCCAGTTTGTATGGATTTACCATCTTGTCTGACATATTACCCAGTTTGTATGGATTTACCATCTTGTCTGACATATTGCCCAGTTTGTATGGATTTACCATCTTGTCTGACATATTGCCCAGTTTGTATGGATTT
>JACEFZ010004806.1:0-30000 GCA_014155875.1 Cepaea nemoralis | reverse complement strand
TGGATACTAACCAGCTCCGATGCTAGCCCACATTGGACCTGGCTGATGTAATCAATGCACACCGACTCTCTGGTGGATACTAACCAGCTCCGATGCTAGCCCACATTGGACCTGGCTGATGTAATCAATGCAGTACCGACTCTCTGGTGGATACTAACCAGCTCCGATGCTAGCCCACATTGGACCTGGCTGATGTAATCAATGCAGTACCAACTCTCTGGTGGATAATGACCAGTTCCGATGCTAGCCCACATTGGACCTGGCTGATGTAATCAATGCTGTACCGACTCTCTGGTGGATACTAACCAGCTCCGATGCTAGCCCACATTGGACCTGGCTGATGTAATCAATGCAGTACCGACTCTCTGGTGGATACTAACCAGCTCCGATGCTAGCCCTGACTACACAAACTATGGGGTGAAGCCAGGTCAAGCACATTAGTGCTGCCTTCGAGGTCAAGAGAGGAGATATCACCAACTCATCATGGGAACAGTCAGCAGAGATACTTTGGCCACTGCGTTGGAGGACTGAGCAGACATGGGGATACCCAGTGTGCAATGACAATGTTTGACATAACATAATCCTGTGTTTTTATAATTCAATAGACACTACGTGGGTTTTGTGGTCAGTATCAATCCAGGTACATTTACTTACTTGGACATTTCCTGGTGCTCATTTTAGGCTGTGTAGAACTAGGACATTGGGTCATTTTAAACAGTATTATGAGGGGGCTTCAAATCAAAACCTTAAAAGTGTGATAGAAATTACTATAACCATCCCATTGTCTTGTAACCTGTCAATATTGTTGTTAAAGATGTCAGGAGTGTTAAGCATGTGACATCATGATGGAGATGAGCACAGTGACGTAATAAGGACAGTTTAAAAATGGCTGCCCCACTTTTAACATGCACCAAAGAGGAACAGCATTCTGTTGTTTATTTTTTTTAATCAGTGAAGGGGTGAAACCTATAGAAATTCAAAGGTCCAGTATGGTGATACGTGCCTGTCAGTCCAGCAGGTGTATGAGTGGAGTAAGAAGTTTCAAACCTTTCCGGTCCGAAAAGGTACAGCAGGTGGTGCATGAGTGGTTACATTAGGTACTTTAGGAACATTTTCTAAATTGCTTTTTTAATTATATAACTGCATAGTTGGATACCTCTTGAAAATACAAATCCAACGATACCTTATTCAAGTCTGTACGTCAAATGTAAGCTGAGATATTAATTTTTGTATGTCAGTTTATATTTAACATTGGCATATTGGTAAACCCACTCTGGAAAGTGTGACCACAAAACACGTAAGCTAAGGGCAGATAACTGCTCTTGTTTTTTTTTTGCGCTAAGGGGGATAACTCAGGTTTTTATTTTGAACGCAAAATTCAAATGAAAACCTCAAACTCCCTCTTCCTCCAGCCTCTTCCTCCACTCCTAAATACTAGAATGGGTGGTGAATGCAAACGTGCATCATTATAATCTCGTCGCTCTGAATAATCCATAAGAATATTAAATGATCTTAAATGATCGCTGTATTATGACACAGAAAACCGCTATATTCCCGCCATTGAAATTTAACATGACGCATCTTAGCATACGATCTTAATAATTTCTGTTTGGGATGACCCCGCCGACTAAAATATTTGAAAATTTCACAGTACGCGTAAGAATGGATGCCTAATTTAATTATTTATACTAAATCAAGCGGCAACGTCTAATATAACGAGTACTATATATATCCTTAGTACCGGGGAACAATAACAAGAAAACGTAAATCGCAGTTTGAAACATCGCCGGCAACGTTCGGTAACTAAAAATGTAGTACCTAGGTTACATGCACTACCAAGAGAATTTTTGTCTACAAGAATCCAAGCACTTTTTCAGCGCTGGAGAACTTGCATTGAATGCAGTGGTGATTACATCAAAAAATGATGCATTTGTTCTTTACCTTTTCAGAATATATTTACCCACAAAAAAAAAAAAAAAACATTTAAGGTTTTCATTTGAAGCCCCCTCGTTTATAAGATCCAGCAGCAATCGATGTATGATGTGGTCAGTATCATGCTAACTGTCTTCACCCACCATGTCATTTCCTGGTGCCATTTTAGGCTGAGTTGACCTGGGAGCCGAGGTCAATTTTGAAAACTTGCTATGATGGAGATTTGAATATATCACCACTGGGTGGGCAGGCAAGTATGCTAGCTACTATACTGCTATGGCTCCTTGTCTTCAGATCACTGACGGCTGGTTCTCCTAACTCAGACTTGGAATTTGTTTCTTGTATGTCAGATAGTTATCTTTTATGTTGTCAGATCACTGACGGCTGGTTCTCCTAACTCAGACTTTTAATTTGTTTGTTGTTTGTCAGATAGTCATCTGTTTATGTTTAGTCACACAGGTAATCTTAAACCTCATTGTAATGTGTTTATCTGTGGCCAGGCTTGTAATGTTTTTGTTTATCTTTGGCCTGCCTTAAAATGTGTTTATGTTTGGTGATCCTTAAAATGTGCTTATCTTAGTCTCATTGTAATGTGTTTTTCTCTGGCCAGACTTTAATAAATTTACTTCCAGTCTCATGTAAGGAATGCAGTGTTGTTCTGGGAATCGACACTGAAAGTTCGTGCCACAAATGTTCCCATCAAGCTACGTCGCAAATGTCTGACAAGCCTTATCAAGTTCAAAGGTCCTTTCACCTACTGTATGAGTGGATGTCAAAATAGGACTGTTTGCGGAGATATTACAATACCAGAAAATCACTTGGAGGTAGGTGACAAATAACAACAGATTTCATTGTTTCATGTTATTAATAATAGAATAAACAAATAAATATGCAGCCTGGGAGTGGCACTAAAAGACATCACTTATAATTGATAGCCGAGAAGGTAGGACAGATTCCTTACACCTGCATTATTTTTGGATTGCGAAGAAGGGTAGTAAGGAAGAAAAGGCATCTTCCATCAGATGTTATGACTGTTCTGAGACAGTTGTACTGATTCAACTTAAGGATTTCTCTTTGACTTGGATGTTACATTCTGGACTGTATGCGGGGATATTAAAATACCGACAATCACTTAGAGGTATATCAGAAATAACAATAGATGTCACTGTTTCATGATATCAGTGATAGAATGAACAATGAATTAAACTGCCTAGGAGTGGCACTAAAAGACATCACTTATATATATTCAAAGACATAAGAATACGACAGCAGAGACAGGATTATTTGTTCACACCAGCACGGCTAAGAGGTTGACCCTGACTCACAAAATTGGGTGCCAGACATTTTAAAGAGTTGTCTGGGAAGGAAATTTGAAGAGGAAGGGAACTGACCACCGCCACCATATATGTCGTGACCTAGAATATACTTCACACCCAGACAACAGTATCTGCTCTGGGACTACCTTTTCAGGTAAAAGTATGTCAAGTTCCTTCCATCTGCAATATTTTTGTAAATGAAAGAGGGTAGGCAGGATGGAAGGAAGAAAGCAGACATCAAATTGAAGACATTGCAAAATATTAAGATACCAAATCTGTAATTCAGGTTGATATAAAATATATATATATATATATATATATATATATATATATATATATATATATATATATATATATATATATATATATATATATATATATATATATATATACACTAGCTGACCCGGCCCGGCTTCGCCCAGTCCCTGGTGGGGAGCATCTAATTTAATTCATATAAGTAGTCATATAAGTTCTTGTTCCCATTACCGACTGTCTGTCTGTCTGTCTGTCTGTCTGTCTGTCTGTCTTTCTGTCTGTCTGTCTGTCTGTCTGTCTGTCTGTCTGCCTGACCCTGCCCGGCTTCGCCCAGCCCCTGATGGGGAACATCTCATTTAATTCATATAAGTAGTCATATAAGTTCCCGTTCCCATCTGTCTGTCTGTCTGTCTGTCTCTCCCTCCCTCTCTGTCTGTCTGTCTGTCTGCCTGTCTGTGTAATCATTTATTGGTTGCAGCTAGAACAACCTAGATAAACGAAGACCAACTTACAAAAAGCATTAGAAATAGCACTTGAAAGGTCTTTACATCTTCCCTAACAATTAACTTGGGTAAATGGACGGCGGCAGCAGCAGCAGCAGAAGAAGAAAAAGGAGGAGTAGGAGCTGGGAGGAGGAAGAGGGAGGAGGAGGGAGGAAGAGATAGGCGGAGGGAGGAGTAGGAGTAGGGAGGAGGAGGGATTAAGAGGAGGAGGAGGGAGGAGGGGGATAAGGGAGGAGGAGTAGGGGGAGAAGGGAGGATGAGGGGGGAAGGATTGAGGAGGGAGGAGGAGGAAGAAGAGAGGAGGAGGAGTGATTAGGAGGAGGGGAAGGAGGAGGAAGAGGGAAGAGGAGGGAGGATGAGGGAGGAGAAGAACACAGGAGGAGGAGGAGGAGAGGGAGAAGGAGGGAGGGGGAGGAGGCGGAGGGAGGAGGAGGAGGGATGTGGAGGGAGGAGGAGGGAGGAGGAGGGATGAGGGGGAGGACGTATGAGGAGGAGGAGGGAGTAGGAGGAGAAGGGAGGAGGAAGGAAGAGGAGTGATTAGGAGGAGGAAGAGGGAGGAGGAGGAGGAGGATGGAGAGGGGGAGGGGAAGAGGAAGAGGGTAGGAGGAGGAGGGGAGAGGAGGAGGAGGAGGATTATAATGCATATGCCTGTAGATAACTGCAGCGAAAAGGTGGGTCTGTCTGTCTATCTGACCCGGCGTGGCTTCGCCCAGCTCCTGGCGGGTAGCGTCTCATTAAATTCATACAACAAAATAAAGTAACTTAAAAGAATGTCCTTCCACACACCATCCATTATTTCTAATGAAAACCGTTTCTAATCACCTGCATGACTGTAGATAACTTCGTAAGCATAAAAAGATGAGTTACAATGTTATGCATTATGCATTATTTTTATGAAAACTTTGAAAATGCCTTAAAGATTGTATCATTATTTATTATAACTCATATGCCGGTACATAACTATAGACAAAGAGTTTATAAATCTTTGAAAACGATGCAACAATATGACTATAAGTTATACAGCAATGTTATTAAAAGTTATGCCCCTTGAAATAACTTTTCTAGAGTTAAGTCCCCTTGCTGTATATAAATTATAATGTAAAATGAAAAATTAAATAATATTAAGTAAGCAGCAAACGAGTGGGTCCTTTTTCCTGCATTCAACAGACAGACTTTTTAAACCGGAGCAGTTTGTTTATACATCTTTACATCTTCAGAAATACATCCACAAGTATCTGTATAAATTTACAGAAGACACAGGGAAGAGGTAGAGAAACTGAAATACTTTAGCCATATAAAACATCATGGGCATTTATGATGGCGACATTTTGCAAAGAACTTGCTATATGGTGATACCCTGGCCTAGCTGATAAAGGAAAAATTGACACATACCTTTTTCCCTGTAATAGTCTTTTAGAAATTCCTCTCCATCATACACCAGCAGATGTGGGAGTATCCATGGCAAAGTGGTCAAGCCATCTGTCTTGTGCTCCGAAGGTTGTGGGTTCAATTCCGGGCTACGTCTTTCAGTTCACGAGTGCATTTTTCTCAGAGACTCCTGGGGTCATCACTGGAGCTACGGATGTTGTGCTTTGTGTGACGCTTTTGGCAGGCCACCCTGCAGAAAGAGACCGAATCATGTGGGATAAGACCAGGGGCAATGAAATCGATCCTCTCGACTTTAACCCTTTATCAGGCAGATGTTTGTTTTGTAGCTCTGAACGGGCAAGAAGAATTTTGAGGTTCGGTAAAATTTTGGGTAACGTTAGTAAAATCATCACATAAAAGGTGTTAGTCAACCGATTTTACTTAAATAAAAAACAAAATGAAGTAAACAGCATGCAGATTATTTTACTCACATGAACGTTCCCGGTAATCCATACATGAACACAAATATTTACAAAATACAACATATTGTTTGTGATTGTCATTCATTTATACGGTAATTTACAAACACATTTTCAGAATCAGAATCACTTTCTTTAAAGTCCGACTCACGACTGCTAATGCAAAGTAATGCTGATCACTGATATCTAGCTCCGGTTAATAGTCAACTTCATGCCCTTCAATGTCACTTAAATTGAACTCAGCAAAATCTCCACTATCACTTGAAGAATCGTTAAAATCCGTTTTGAAATACAAAGCGTAAAACCCCCAAAAACTGTTTTTAAAATTCGTTCAAATTCAAAGTACACACTTGCGAATGGCAGCCACATTGTCAAGCTATCGGTGAAACCGAAAGTAGACAATCAGAAATCTCGGAAAGCCAAGAGAACACGTTTTTACAATGCATAATAGTCACTGGCGCTTTTGGACGGTTTGCTCGTTTCGGGTTAAAAACGTTCCCTGGCGTTTTGCCCGGTAAAGGGTTAAGACCTTATACACCAGATGTCCAGCCTGTGTTGCTGCCTTATGTTAATTATCTGCCACATCTTGAATTCATCCACATTGTGGTCTCCCACTTCTCTGCTTCCTCTGCATATGTCTCCACAATGATCTTTTCCAGACATTCATGTCTCTGTACACGTTCACAATATTTTATTGTCCTGAATGTTATTTGTCTCAACCGATCTACTTCAATATTCAGTTCTTGTTGGATAAGTCTGTTTGTGCTCTTTTAGAGCCCATGCCATTGTATGGAATCTGTCTAGAGAAGTCATGCCTGGCACAACATGACATTGTATGGAATCTGCCTAGAGAAGTCATGCCTGGCACAACATGACATTGTATGAAATCTGTCTAGAGAAGTCATGCCTGGCACAATATGACATTGTATGAAATCTGTCTAGAGAAGTCATGCCTGGCACAACATGACATTGTATGGATTCTGTCTAGAGAAGTCATGCCTGGTACAATATGACATTGTATGGAATCTGTCTAGAGAAGTCATGCCTGGCACAACATGACATTGTATGGAATCTGTCTAGAGAAGTCATGCCTGGCACAACATGACATTGTATGGAATCTGTCTAGAGAAGTCATGCCTGGCACAACATGACATTGTATGGAATCTGTCTAGAGAAGTCATGCCTGGCACAACATGACATTGTTTGAAATCTGTCTAGAGAAGTCATGCCTGGCACAATATGACATTGTATGGAATCTGCCTAGAGAAGTCATGCCTGGCACAATATGACATTGTATGAAATCTGTCTAGAGAAGTCATGCCTGGCCACAATATGACATTGTATGGAATCTGTCTAGAGAAGTCATGCCTGGCACAATATGACATTGTATGGAATCTGTCTAGAGAAGTCATGCCTGGCACAATATGACATTGTATGGAATCTGTCTAGAGAAGTCATGCCTGGCACAATATGACATTGTATGGAATCTGTCTAGAGAAGTCATGCCTGGCACAACATGACATTGTATGAAATCTGTCTATAGAAGTCATGCCTGGCACAATATGACATTGTATGGAATCTGCCTAGAGAAGTCATGCCTGGCACAACATGACATTGTATGGAATCTGCCTAGAGAAGTCATGCCTGGCACAATATGACATTGTATGGAATCTGTCTAGAGAAGTCATGCCTGGCACAATATGACATTGTATGGAATCTGTCTAGAGAAGTCATGCCTGGCACAACATGACATTGTATGGAATCTGCCTAGAGAAGTCATGCCTGGCACAACATGAAATTGTATGGAATCTGTCTAGAGAAGTCATGCCTGGCACAACATGACATTGTATGGAATCTGTCTAGAGAAGTCATGCCTGGCACAATATGACATTGTATGGAATCTGCCTAGAGAAGTCATGCCTGGCACAATATGACATTGTATGGAATCTGCCTAGAGAAGTCATGCCTGGCACAATATGACATTGTATGGAATCTGCCTAGAGAAGTCATGCCTGGCACAACATGACATTGTATGGAATCTGTCTAGAGAAGTCATGCCTGGCACAATATGACATTGTATGGAATCTGTCTAGAGAAGTCATGCCTGGTACAATTGCAAGCTGAAGTCAGACACCCTGATCTCAGAGTGGAGATGTACACAACTGTGGTGAAGTGGTCAAGCAGTCTGCCTCAGGCGTCCTTCTGTTCACGAGTGCATTTTTTTGGAGACTCCTGAGGGTTGTCGCTGAAGTTACGGAGTTTGTGCTTTGTGCGACGCTTTCCATGCTGCGGAAAGAGAATGAGCCAAATAGGATAACAACCCAGTGCAATGAAGTCGACCCTGTTGACTTTTAAGCGACTTTCTATTACTATGTGTCTTGGCAGAGGAACAAAGATGAGGATTTTGTGATGTCATGGGATGCCATGATTGAGAGGTTACTGGGTCTGCCTCAGGCCCAGAAGCTGCCATGTTGGATCTCAGCCCATAGCTGGGAATGTTTCCAAGAACCACTGACATCTAATGACGTCACATGTCCTTCTGATCACTTGGGTAGTCAGGCTGGATAACTGGCTTTCTGGGGCAGAAGACAGGAGCTCCCAGCTGCAAGCACACATGAACAATCTCCAGGCATTGTAGGTCTGCAGCCCTGGCAACATTTTTAAAAAAGGAAACCTATCCATGGTAGATTGAGCGTGACCTTGGATGGAATCTGTCTAGAAGAAGCAAACCTGACACAAATGTGTGAACTTGGATGGAATCTATCTAGAGGAGGCAAACCTGACACAAATGCGTGACCTTGGATGGAATCTGTCTATAGGAGGCAAACCTGACACAAATGCGTGACTTCGGATGGAATCCGTCTAGAGGAGGCAAACCTGACACAAATGCGTGACTTCGGATGGAATCCGTCTAGAGGAGGCAAACCTGACACAAATGCGTGACCTTGGATGGAATCTATCTAGAGGAGGCAAACCTGACACAAATGCGTGACCTTGGATGGAATCTGTCTAGAGGAGGCAAACCTGACACAAATGCGTGACCTTGGATGGAATCTGTCTAGAGGAGGCAAACCTGACACAAATGTGTGAACTTGGATGGAATCTATCTAGAGGAGGCAAACCTGACACAAATGCGTGACCTTGGATGGAATCTGTCTAGAGGAGGCAAACCTGACACAAATGCGTGACCTTGGATGGAATCTGTCTATAGGAGGCAAACCTGACACAAATGCGTGACTTCGGATGGAATCTGTCTAGAGGAGGCAAACCTGACATAAATGCGTGACCTTGAATGGAATCTGTCTAGAGGAGGCAAACCTGACACAAATGCGTGACCTTGGATGGAATCTGTCTAGAGGAGGCAAACCTGACACAAATGCGTGACCTTGGATGGAATCTGTCTAGAGGAGGCAAACCTGACACAAATGTGTGACCTTGGATGGAATCTGTCTAGAGGAGGCAAACCTGACACAAATGCGTGACCTTGGATGGAATCTGTCTATAGGAGGCAAACCTGACACAAATGCGTGACTTCGGATGGAATCTGTCTAGAGGAGGCAAACCTGACACAAATGTGTGACCTTGGATGGAATCTGTCTAGAGGAGGCAAACCTGACACAAATGCGTGACCTTGGATGGAATCTGTCTAGAGGAGGCAAACCTGACACAAATGCGTGACCTTGGATGGAATCTATCTAGAGGAGGCAAACCTGACACAAATGCATGACCTTGGATGGAATCTGTCTAGAGGAGGCAAACCTGACATAAATGCGTGACCTTGGATGGAATCTGTCTAGAGGAGGCAAACCTGACACAAATGCGTGACCTTGGATGGAATCTGTCTAGAGGAGGCAAACCTGACACAAATGTGTGTCAAAGTCGGACACGCTGACCTTTGAGGTGCATGGTTAGGCGTGACACTCACCCTTCAAAAGAGGAATAAAGAAGAAGAATCTATTAGAGTGTTTTAATGGAAGTTTTTACATTTAAAAGTAAAACACATTGAAACATTGTTCTCTTCAGTCAATTATGTAAGCTGTTGCAGATACATGGCTGTCTCAGTTGTTTTTTTAGGTGCATAAATTAACGTATGCTGATTTTGTTGCATACAGAGCATGAAGTCATCTGAGATCATTATGTATATGGACTGTATCTACAGGGCTGTATGTACTACAATCAGACCACTGGAGAATACATAAAGGAACGGACAGATTCTGCAGGCGTTGCTGGTGCCGACTTCATTCTCTATATTGCCACAATCTCCTCAAAAAAATGCAGCCAAGGGCAGACAATTGCTTATGCAGCCCATTGCCAGCAGGAGCAAGCATTAGACAGGTAAACTGTTGAACAGGTAAACTGATAGACATGTAAACTATTAGACAGGTAAACCGTTGGACAGGATAAGAACAGAAAAGAAGCGAGGAAAGGCAGACAATTATTTAATGCAATGCATTTTCATTAGAAGTAAACTTTAGAAATGCAAACTGATAGATAGGTAAACTATTAGAGAGGGGAACTGCAGGAAAGTAAGACATTAGACAAATAAGCTGTTAGGCAGGTAAGCTGTAGGCAGGTAAGTTGTTAGATAGGCAAGATATTAGATAAGTAAGCCCCCGGGAAGGTTAACCCGGTCAACAAATGCCCGCAGAAGTCGGATGTGTCGGCCTAACGGCGAAAGAACGCAGCTCTGCTGTAAACAGGCACAACGAAATCACATCCGAAAAAAAAACTCCGGATGAACGAAGAAGAAGAAGAAGAAGATAAGTAAGCTGTTAGACAGGTAAGATATTAGATAAGAAAGCTGTTAGACAGGTAAGATATTAGATAAGTAAGCTGTTAGACAGGTAAGATATTAGATAAGTAATCTGTTAGACAGGTAGGATATTAGATAAGTAAACTGTTAGACAGGTAAGATATTAGATAAGAAAGCTGTTAGACAGGTAAGATATTAGATAAGTAAGCTGTTAGACAGGTAAGATATTAGATAAGTAAGCTGTTAGACAGGTAAGATATTAGATAAGTAATCTGTTAGACAGGTAGGATATTAGATAAGTAAACTGTTAGACAGGTAAGATATTAGATAAGAAAGCTGTTAGACAGGTAAGATATTAGATAAGTAAGCTGTTAGACAGGTAAGATATTAGGTAAGTAATCTGTTAGACAGGTAGGATATTAGATGAGAAAGCTGTTAGACAGGCAAGATATTGGATAAGTAAGCTGTTAGACAGGTAAGATATTAGATAAGAAAGCTGTTAGACAGTTAAGATATTGGATAAGTAAACTACAGGCAAGTAAGCAGTTAAGTAACATGAACAATGAAGTGGTTTGAACTTCGGTACAGCTGTTAAAGTGCTATGTAAAACTGTAAGCACCCTGCATTTCTTCATTGCTAGAGTGCACATGGTCACCTGTGTCAAGATAAGAGTGACTGCTATATAATGTTTTAGTTTAGTCGACGGATCAACATCACGGCACACAAGTGTATCCCATAAGTGCTACGTTCTCCTCCTAACTCAAGCCTGAGTCCAGAGAATCTCAGCTCAGTGCATGAGTTCCGTAGCACCGACGAAGATCCTGAAATACTTTGGGTAGATTTTTAACTCAAAATTCTGCCCGGGCAGCGCCGTTAGGCTACTCTTTTTCCATTTCCAACTGTCACTGGATTTTTTACGTGTGTAACAATACACACGGGCGTCCGATCTCACTACCCATAGACCAGGGAAAATTGTGTTACTAGACATCCGTGTGAAAAAAATCCCGGGACATCCAGCACTCGAGGCGGACACCATACCCACTGACATATATTGTTTTTTCCAGCTATATATTTAATATGTATTTTCTTAAACCCCCTTTCTGCTGCCTTAATCCATCTGAGATATATTTTCATATATTGGAGGCTTTAAAAAAAATCATATCAAGAAGCCTATACATGTAAGGTCTAATTATATATCCGTTTCAGGTTCATTGTAATATTTATGCTAGGCATTTTCATATCTTTTTGAGACTCTTTTTTCATGTCGAATAGAGATTTATTTTTTTATATGCATTTAAATCTATTTTTATCTTTATGAAGTATGGGGGGGGGGGGGTAGGACAGTGGCTAGCACACCTGCTGACCCAGTGGTCATGAGTTTGAATCCCCATTGAGGCAGATTTGAAAAGTAGGTCGGCATGGAAGTGAGGTTTAATGTGCTGGCACTGAGACTGTCTCTGATAACTGCAGTATAGTGGGTTCATTCCACTAACCTGTCAGATGGACTTCAGTCTTAACTTCTGGTCCATGACTTGGGCACGTCAATAACAATTACCTCAGAAGTCAGAGAGGGAATGCCTGATGGTGAGGGACACTGGTAAAGCTAACTCTCACAAAATCAATCAAGTGCACTCATTAGTATAGTAGCAGCATGGCTGAATGAATAAGAATGCGTGCTCTTAAACATCCAGTGTGCTGATGCCGAGGCAGGGAGTTCAACCCCTACACCAGACAGTTGGACTAAAATGTTGACCTCTCATCCTTGACTTGGAGATGTAAATTACAAGTACCTCTGAAGTCAGAGTGGGTTCGCCTGATGGCCAGGGACACTGTTAATATGGAAAGCTAATCTACATGCAAAGTTCAGTCCATCACTACAAGAAGTAGTCTGTATGGTCTACACTTGAATTCAAAGCGAGCAAAAATTTTTTTAAAATGAGTATAGTAGCAACTTTTAATAGTTGTAGCTCGTGGGCTTTGCTTGAGTTCATAGTGCACAATCAAACTCCTACAAAATTAGAAGTACATTTTCATGTTCATTTGAGGTTTATTTTACATGGCCACTTGTTTCATATTCATTTGATACTAATTTACTATCATTGAGGTTCATTTTCATATTCATGTAAAGCACATTTTCATATTCATGTAAAGCTCATTTTCATGTCCATTTTAGTCATCTTCTTGAAAACAAGAAACTGTCTTTCCTGTCTGTTAAAACAATCTTTTTTATATACATTAAAGTCCTTATTCAGATCCATTAAAAGTTTATTTCTATATCACTTGAAGCTTCATTTTCATATCCATTTAAGACCGACTTATTTTTTAATGTTCATTTAGTGCTATTAATAATGTTATATTTGTTTAACATATACACTAATTATCTCAAGTTGCTTTTGCTGTTGCTGTTTATTATAGGCCTGTCGCCGGATATTTCAGCATCTGTCCCAACTCGATATCCTCCTCCCGACAAAACCAGCAGCAGCTTCTCTCCACCATGAAGCATGAGATCCTACATGCACTGGTAAGTGGCTAGCTATATGGTTTTGTTGTTGAGGAACCCTGCTTCATACTGTCATAGTATATTGAGGACACAGTGCGAGGCCCAGATTTTTAATGACTAGACAGCACATGATAGTTGGTGTGTTGTGACTCCACCCTGAAGTGGTAGAGGGGCTTGTTTGTTTCAATGACCCCCAGGAGCTAATCTGATGGTAGTTTAGCTACTGAATGTCTCCCATTTCAGATAGGTCAAGGGATAGGGACCTTATGAAGTGAGGCACAAACTTGCTGCCTTGTTGGTAGACTGGAGACAGTCAAGGGCTGTGGACATAAACTTGAAGAAATGCTTGTTTGAAACTGTATGTACTGAGCCATAGGCTTGATGAAACAGTACAGCTTAACTCACATCAGGGTGACATAGTGATCTACATCGATGGGTCAATGATGAGAAACAGATGTAGTAGGCCGGGGTTTCATTTCAAAGGCTAAGACGGTCCTTGAAAATGGGGAGACTAGCATATGAGACTACAACCTCCAGCATATTGAAGATGGAAGCAGTCACAGTGGTTTTCTGATGGTTGGAGGAGACCGATGCAACACACTTTGTATTCAGTACGGACTCACAGAGTATCTTAGTAAGGTGGAGAAAGGAATGTTTCGTGTAGAATGGCTTGCCTCACATTCAGAGGTCACAGATTTTGAGAATTGTATGGATTTTCTGCCCTGGTCATGTAGGGAATTGGAAAGGCTGACAGACTGGCAGGGAATGCACCTCTTGGTGGTAAATTACCTATTCACATGGGAGAGATGGTCAGGCGCCTATGGACCAGGTGGAGAAAGCAGTGGAACACACAGCTCCCGTATGTGGAGCAAACGATATGGCGGGGGATCGGCAGGGGATTTGGACAAATCTCAAAACTGAGAGGGAAGACCAGGACAACTTTCAATCAGATGGCAAATGGAACCATTTGCTGTTGAACAAGGAGACAGCGCACAGTCCTGAGTGCAGTTATGTCGTTTCTTAGCTCAGCTCACCTCAACTCAACTCAACTTGCTGTATTCTGACATTTTTAAACCAGTTTCACCCATGTATACTTTTGATTGATTGATTGATTGATTTAGGAACCGACATCACAGCATTCGGGGCATTCCGATAAGCGCTCCGTCCCCATCCTCAGCAGCCAGCGAAAAGTTCCAACCCCAATAGTACCAGTAGCAATCTGATTATATGTCCGTCTCGCCTTTCCTCTGAGCGTCGATCGTCGGCCAGATCCCCTCGTCACCCCTTGCTGTCGCATTCTTGCCAGACCATAGTGATCCATTTGCTCCTCCGAGGTGTACATGTGCTCCCACAAGGCCGCAACCACAGTCTTCCTTATCATGCATCAATACTCCACCAAGTTTTGCAGAGCCAGCCAATCTGTCCACCTGTTCATTCCCCAGCACACCAGCATGCCCCGGAGAAAAGATCCAGACGATGCTTGTCACCCGTGACTTCCGAAGCGAAGCAAGCCACTCTGCACGAAGCTTGTCTGTCCTCACCCTATCAGCATGCTTTCTGAGTCAGTTACAATCACGATGTGTGTGTGTATTGCATTCTCCATCCAGCGGAAAGCTGCACCGACCACCTCCACCTCCATTCTTAAGCTAGATGTTGTGGTATCATATGCCAGGCTCTCCTGCACCAAACGGCGACCATTCACTTTTGCTAAGAACCCCCAGGCACTTCTCCTGCCTCTCAACACCGAACCATCTGTGTATATAATCACATCACCCAGGCGAGCATTATCCTGAATTAGTTGCTGGATTTCCACTTCTGTGGCTCCTGCTGGCCACTCCCTGCACTCCTTGCACTCCCGGCTCAATGTGATTATAACTTTTATTATGGTGTAGCATAGAAGCTGCAGCAATGTAGTTTTAAATATGTTGAATTGACAAGGTGATTCATCTAAATGTTTTAAAAGAAGCTAAGGCACACAGACATATGACATATTATATATTTTATAATGTTATTTGGCCATATTATGAGAAGAGAAAAATGGGAACATACGGTAACAGTTTGGAACGATTTATGAAAAAACATATAGAGAAAGACAACAAAAGAAGATTCTTAACTGCCTTTCCTCCTGACATGGAATATCAAGAAATGAACTGATACATTGTGTTGAGATAGGGAGATGTGGAGAAGCATGATCACCAATGCCATTTAGCAAGGCACTTCATGATGATGAGAATAGGGGACAGTAGAATCCTACATTTACAGCACTCTTAGGGTTGTCTAAGGTGATGATAGTGAAAACAGGACAGTGTAATCTTACATTTACAGCACTCTTAGGATTGACTAAGATGATGATAGTGAAAACAGGGGACAGTGGAATCTTACATTTACAGCACTCTTAGGGTTGTCTAAGGTGATGATAGTGAAAACAGGACAGTGGAATCTTACATTTACAGCACTCTTAGGGTTGTCTAAGGTGATGATAGTGAAAACAGGGGACAGTGGAATCTTACATTTACAGCACTCTTAGCGTTGTCTAAGGTGATGATAGTGAAAACAGGGGACAGTGGAATCTTACATTTACAGCACTCTTAGGGTTGTCTAAGGTGATGATAGTGAAAACAGGACAGTGGAATCTTACATTTACAGCACTCTTAGGGTTGTCTAAGGTGATGATAGTGAAAACAGGGGACAGTAAAATCTTACATTTACAGCACTCTTAGGGTTGTCTAAGGTGATGATGGTAAAAACAGGGGACAGTGGAATGACATAATTACACAACGTCAACAGCAATCTTAGGGTGACTAACCTGATGATAATGATGATAGTTTCAATCAAGACAAACATGGCATGACTCGAATGGCTGTGATTTGATATTTTTAAATGACAGTTTTCTTCTCTGCCCACGGTCTTTCTCAACATTCTTCTCAAAAAGCACATCTCCACAGCCTGTAGTTTCTTCATTGTTTCACTGCTCATTGTCTAGTGTTCACATCCGTACAGTAAAACAGACTATAATGACCTTGTGTTGCTATTTAATTTGATAGGGTTTTACTGCCAGTCTATATGCCTTTTACCGAGATGATGACGGAAATCCACTCACCCCAAGAAGCAATGTATCTGGCCGACCCATTGAGTACAGGGAGGAGTGAGTATTTTTTTTCTTGCTGAAACCTGTGCATTTTATACACTATTTTATGTGGTATTTTCATATTTTGAAGTATATAATAGATACTTTAGTAACATTTTTCTAAATTGCTTTTTAATTATATAACTGCATAGTTGGATACCTCTTGAAAATACAAATCCAACAACACCTTATTCAAGTCTGTACGTCAATTGTAAGCTGAGATATTAATTTTTGTATGTCAGTTATTATTTAACTCCACTCCTAACTCCACTCCTAAATACTAGAATGGGTGGTGAATGCAAATGTGCATCATTATAATCTCGTCGCTCTGAATAATCCTTAAGAATATTAAATGATCATCGCTGTATTATGACACGGAAAACCGCTATATTCCCGCCATTGAAATTTAACATGATGCATCTTAGCATACGATCTTAATAATTTCTGTTTGGGATGACCCCGCCGACTAAAATATTTGAAAATATCACAGTACGCGTAAGAATGGATGCTCAATTTAATTATTCATACTAAATCAAGTGGCAACGTCTAATATAACGAGTACTATATAATCCTTAATACCGGGGAACAATAACAAGAAAACGTAAATCGCCGTTTGAAACGTCGCCGGAAACATTCGGTAACGGAAAATGTAGTACCTATATATAAAAAAGAGGCTCATTCTTTGTAGCAGTTTATGTATTAAAGAAGGACGATCATTGAATGAAAATTATTTTTTTTATTCTGGCTGTCTGTCTATCCATCTGATTGTCTTTTTTTAAATGTGTGTCTGTTATTCATCCATCCATCCATCCATCCATGTATTATCTATGCTTATATTGGCAGTGATATTTGGTCCACATTTGCCATTAAATGTAGGGTGAAGTTGAATGCTTAGACTCCATTTTTTACCAATGGAAGATTCACAGGTATAGAATCAGGATGTGGTAATTAAAATCTCGACACACACACAAAACTAACATGGAGAACATCAGCAGGGCACCATGCCCATTAAACAGAACATAAAAACAACACTGCGGAGGAGCGCAATTGGGAGGGTACAAGCCTTATTCTAGAGTGAGGAAATGCAACCTAAAGACTGAATGTCATGGCAGGGCAGACCAGGCCCTAGGCCTTGGTTGGCAACTGGTCTAAGATCGAAGGCGGACAGTTAGAGCATTGCTTTGCTGATCCGGCAGCTTCTGCAGCTTGTCTTGTTCCAGGTGTATTGGTGTTACCTTTCCTCTGGAGTACACTAGACAGGCTGGGAGAGGGATCATGCTGCATGGGCAACACATGGTCTCTAAATTCAGCCCAGACTTTGTGTTATGGAGAGGTATAACTTCATTTTACAAACTATCGTCTGCCAAGATGGCAAGGTGCCACTCAGTCAAAAACAACACCAAAATAAAACAGGTCTCAGTAAAATGGATCTCGGTAAACTGGGTCTCAGGATTCAAATATGTAAGCACCATTTTCCACAGGATGGATGCTTCGACAGAGAGATTGGTTGGTTGGTCAATCATCTTGTTGGTAGACTGGAGACATCTGTGATGTCAGTTCCTAAATCAATCAATCAATCAATCAATCATCTTGTAGACCAAGTCTTGATTCTCAAAGACAGTGCATGACAATCAGGCCATACAATCAGGCCATCTGAGCTCCCACAAAGGCTTGCATCTGGTCATGTGAGACTTGTATAGAAACTTTACTCCCGACCCTGTACACATTGATGCATACGCAGAGAGAATAGCTGACGTCTCATTGATTTATTCACATAGAGAATAGCTGATGTCTCATTGATTTATTCACATAGAGAATAGCTGATGTCTCATTGATTTGAGAATAGCTGATGTCTCATTGATTTATTCACATAGAGAATAGCTGATGTCTCATTGATTTATTCACATAGAGAATAGCTGATGTCTCGTTGATTTATTCACATAGAGAATAGCTGATGTCTCGTTGATTTATTCACATAGAGAATAGCTGATGTCTCATTGATTTATTCACATAGAGAATAGCTGATGTCTCATTGATTTATTCACATAGAGAATAGCTGATGTCTCATTGATTTATTCACATAGAGAATAGCTGATGTCTCATTGATTTATTCACATAGAGAATAGCTGATGTCTCATTGATTTATTCACATAGAGAATAGCTGATGTCTCATTGATTTATTCACATAGAGAATAGCTGATGTCTCATTGATTTGAGAATAGCTGATGTCTCATTGATTTATTCACATAGAGAATAGCTGATGTCTCATTGATTTGAGAATAGCTGATGTCTCATTGATTTATTCACATAGAGAATAGCTGATGTCTCATTAATTTATTCACATAGAGAATAGCTGATGTCTCATTGATTTGAGAATAGCTGATGTCTCATTGATTTATTCACATAGAGAATAGCTGATGTCACACTGATTCATGTGTATGAAGAATAAATAGCTAATGATGCTTTATTATGTGCACACAGAGAATAACTGATGTCACATTGATTTATACACATGGAGAATAGCTGAAGATACATTGGTGCATTACTTGGTGTAGCATAACGCTAACCACCATTATTCATTTACCAACACATGCCGCAAGAAGAGGAAACAACATTAAAAGAAATTGACTTCACAACCGCAAACGGAGACTAGGACTTAAAACTTAACATCGAAACTGGAACTGAACAAGTGACAGATGACGTGGATTCTTAGAAAGATTTCATCAGACGAAGCTCGGAAGACCATTGGACGAAACAGACACGTGACACGGCTTTCGCGCCAACGCCGGTATAGATTATGATAAGCAGCGCACTCCTGCGAAAACATGCCTGGCGAACAGACGTCAGAAACTGTGTGACCAAATTTTCAAATAGAGGAGGCAGAATGTCTGGATCCCAGGTAAGCTTGTTAGTCCCAAGATTAGACTAAGAACCCGATGTATCAAGTATCAAGTAATGGTAACCCGTGTTTGTAATGTCAATTGAAATGTATTATTATTAATTAAAACCTCTGAAATGTAAAAATGCTCGACTGTAGATTCTAACGACGCAGAGCCGTTCCCGGGCAAAATGACTCTCCAATACTCTCTTCGATGAAACTGCAATCTCTGATATTCTTAGAGATAATTATTAACTTTAAGAAGTGCATTATACTGCTACATCCTATTCTAAACAACTGTGAGAAGTGATGATTCGAAAGCAATCTTGTGCATTTTGTTAGCAACACTGTTGAAGATGCTATCACTATCTACAGCTGAAATGACAGTTCGTGTACTAGAACAAGTGCCTTGTTCTAAAACAGACTTATCTATGCCTATTTACATTCTAGAAAACTGAAAGTGAAATCAATCTTTCCTTTCTCCTTCATCTATTGAATTAATAGGGTTTGGCGGAATAAATATTTATATTTATGTCAAATTTTAATTAGATAAGAGCACTTATGAACGGCATTACAGGAGAAAGTTGTGCTTCGCGGAACACCATCACGCGCAGTGAACTTAACTCATTACTCAACATAACTTAAAACACAACACCACTCATCACCACCCAACCCACCACTCAACACAACAACAACAGATAATGGGAGAGAGTTATTAGACACAAGAAGAAGAAGAAGAAGTTAATTGGGAAAACACAGAGAATTATTTATACACGCGATAAACACCACTGAGTGGAAGAAATGTTATAAATGTATGTCATTTATTTACATGCATCTTGACACGTTCTCTCTTGTCACTGTCTTACTGTACACGTTCACTGACCCCAGGTCAAATGAGAACTTACATACAGCAGGTACCAACTGAGACAAGGCGTACACCGTGTGATAAACTCTGACCACCCCAAATTAACTCAACACTAGCTTAGAGAGAAAAGGAGGGGAGGGGAACTAGTTCCTACTTCAGGAATTTAGATTTCTTCCGACCTACTTCTAGAATATTGTATTGGTAGGAATGTATATATTTATGTGAATATTCATCAGTGATCTTGGTGGCTACATACCAACGACCACCCAACACATCAGCAACTTAACCACATAAATCAGACCTGAAAGAGGGAAGCCGAGGGAAAGAGATGAACCACAAGTGAGATGGAAGATGACTTGGCTATGAGCAAAGTATGGGGAGGCCTTCAGAGGAGCTATACGGGCAGACCTGAAGTGGATCCATCAGTCAATGGACCCTGGCTTACCAAATCTTCCAGTCACCAGGTTACCTTTCTAAATTGGTAGACACCACACCCAATTTCAGGAAACTGATAGTTAATTGTTGAATTACCATCACACTTAATATGTACAACATCAAAATGTTTACTATGTTTCACACTTGTTGACATCTCATATATTGATGCTTGATTGATTGTCTGGGACAATGGTCCAATGTGCAACTTTTCTATTATCTTGTGTAAATCACAATAGAGATGTATGTACTGACCAGAAGGCTCAGGCCCAGTCAATAAATGATTAACATGAATTGACCTTCTGTTAATTTATCAGTTCAAACCTATCTGTGAGTCAACAACTTCTTTGTACATCATGTTGTCAGAATCTAATGTGATTGATTATGTGTTTGATTGTTTAAAAATAAATTAACTCATAATGACTTACTAAAAGGGGAGAGAAGACTCTAGATCTATCAACTGCTCAATATCCATGTTTTCTTCATCTAAATCAGGCTGAGAAAATTCTCCAGACTTTCCTCAGATTTGATAACCAATAAGGGGGCTCCAGAGCTATCAGAATCATTGGAGAAGGGGCAGATTCGAAGTTAGTAATTACTATTCTCACCAGGGCCATAATCTATATCTCCTAGACATACTTAATAGAACGAGGCCTGCAGATAACTCAAGGTTCATATTCTGGGGTTATTGAAGATAGAAGAGGATGGGGCTCTACTTCTTTTGTTAGAGATGGGGCATGCACCACAGTGATCTCCCACTCCCTTCAAAAATATATGACACTTGGTAAAGAGAGAGTAAATGTATGAATTCAAAGTGGTAGATAGAGTTTTTAAAAGCATAATACATAAAGTAAATTAAAGTAAAGGACCGTTTTCCACACTGTGGCTTATTGAGTATATTGTTATGTTACAATATGGAACAATGTTACTGCACATTGGGTATATCGTTATGTTACATGGAACAATGTTACTGTACATTGGGTATATTGTTATGTTACATGGAACAATGTTACTGCTCATTGGGTATATCGTTATGTTACATGGAACAATTTTGCTGCACATTGGGTATATCGTTATGTTACATGGAACAATGTTGCTGCACATTGGGCATTCCTATGCATGCTCAGTCTTCTCATGCAGCAGCCCTCCCAAAGCATTCCTGTTTTCTGTCCCATCACTTGTTGGTTGTAATGTCTCCTATCTTTTGTTTGTTTGTTCATTCCTGTTTTCTTTCCCATGACTTGTTGGTTGTAATGTCTCCTATCTTTTGTTTGTTTGTTCATTCCTGTTTTCTTTCCCATCACTTGTTGGTTGTAATGTCTCCTATCTTTTGTTTGTTTGTTCATTGCTGTTTTCTGTCCCATCACTTGTTGGTTGTAATGTCTCCTATCTTTTGTTTGTTTGTTCATTCCTGTTTTCTGTCCCATCACTTGTTGGTTGTAATGTCTCCTATCTTTTGTTTGTTTGTTCATTCCTGTTTTCTGTCCCATCACTTGTTGGTTGTAATGTCTCCTATCTTTTGTTTGTTTGTTCATTGCTGTTTTCTGTCCCATGACTTGTTGGTTGTAATGTCTCCTATCTTTTGTTTGTTTGTTCATTGCTGTTTTCTGTCCCATGACTTGTTGGTTGTAATGTCTCCTATCTTTTGTTTGCTTGTTTGCTCACTTTAAACTGAAGCTAGTCCTTACTTGTATTACTACTTCTGGTGCACTGGAGTTATGTTTGCTTGTGGATTAGCTTTTCACCGGCTTCTGAGGTCATTGTAATTTACATCCCATAGTCAAGGATGAGAAGTCAACATATTAGTCCATCTGACCAGTGATAGGGTTGAACCCTCTACCTCAGCATCAGCACTCCAGAAGTTTAAGCACGAGTGGTCTTATCCATTCCGTCATGCTGACCTCAGTCTCCTGTCTTGACCTTGAAGACCTCATTGACGTGTTTGACCAGGCTTTACTTCCTGTTCATATAGTTGAGCTAGAATAAGAGCCTTGTCATTATCTGCTAGCCAAGTCCATACTGCATTGACTATATCAGCAATATCCATAACTCCTCTTGTTTGTATCGGTGCATTATTTGCCACCTGGTCTGCCAGTTCATTACCTGTTCACTCCAGCAAGACTAGATGCTGCATGGTGACAACCACATATTTTTTATTGGCCAGTCGGCACACAGTGGGTGATGTGCTCAAAATCACTTTGCCGTCTTTTCCCCCCAAGAACATTTCCTGGTAGCCGCATTAGCTGCGTTAATCTCGGAGCTGAGGTCAATGTGAAATAAAAATCTCTGTCTGGTGTGAGATACAAACACATGATCCCCGGGTCAGCAGGCAGGTGCACTACCACGCCTGCCCATGTACAGAATAATCAATAAATAAATCATGTATCTGCCCATGTACATAATAATCAATAAATAAATAATGTATCTGCTCATGTACAGAATAATAAATAAATACATAATGTGGTGCTTAGTATGCAATGTGTTGGTATGTGTTTGTTGTGTTCCTGAATGTTTCAGGCAGATTCATAGAAGCCAGTGGGTCAAGAAGAAGACAAATGTTGACATCTTGTACAAGGTGTCAGCATTGAAGACAACTGGCTAACATGTCGAGGAAACTGAAACACTTTGGCCGTTTTAAACGTCACATGGGCCTTGGAACGAACAGGGATGGGAGGCGGGGTTCCTGGAAGATGGGACAGGGGTCAGCCAGTATGTCGGTGCACATGGGACACCAATAACAACATGGGCATGTAGGTCAGCATGGCAGAATGGATAAGAACGCATGTTCTTAAACATCCAGTGTGCTGATGCTGAGGTAAGGGGTTCAACCCTTACACCGGACTAAAATGTTGACCTATCGTCCTTGACTTGGAGACGTAAATTACAAGCACCTCTGAAGTCAGAGTGGGTTTGCCTAATAGGTGAAGCTAATCCACACACAAAATTCACTCCAGCACTACTAGAAGTAGTGTGTATGGACTACGATTGAGTTCAAAGCGAGCGAGCAGAATAAAATAAATAAATAAACATGGGCATGAATTGCATGAGGCAGAGGAACTGGCCAAGGATTGAGAATTTGTCTCTGGGCTGCGATGACAGTGACATTGTGTAAAGGAACTGGTACATGAACATGATAATGATGTATTCTGTGTTGGTGAATCGTTGCAGTATTGGGATGCACCAGTGGAGTACAGCTGTGGTCATGAAGGTGGTCAGGCCCAAGTGGCTGCAGAAGTCAGGGGTCACTGAAAAGACACTCTTTATGATGGTTACACCCAGGGTCAAGGTGAGTGATATTATTAGCATATATATGATCATGAATACATGTTTTTTTAAAGTAAGGTTGAGGTTCATGATATATTCAGGAAAAGGACAATGGGTAGTTTTACTTCAGAATATCTGCCTCACACAACATGAGTGGAGTGTTGAATCCTTGGTTATACCCTGGGATTTGACCAAATCCAGGCCTCCCTATATATTACATGGCTTTTACAATTGGCCTGTGTCCCTCAGCCAGGAGAAAACACTTTGTACTCAATTATTGCTGTAATCAAAACAGATAAATTAGCAGGGTGACTGATAAGTCCATGATAAGAGGATCATGGGTATTTTTATTTTATCAGGGTTAAAGAGAGTACTGTGGTTATAATAAAATGATTTTTTTAAAGTAATTTCTTATGGATTTCAAATAAAGACACAAAATATGACAAAGAATTTCCATAAATGGAAGAACATGTACAGTTACAAGTGAACATTCTGAACAGTCTTTAAAAGTGAACAAGAAAAATGGAACAATAAAAAACAAAACAAAGGAGTACTGACCTTGACTGACATTCAAGAAGTAGTCGATCAGCAAAACTGGTGAATATGAGCATTGCAAGGAGGAGGGAGATGTAAGCATTACATGGGGTTATATAAGCATTACATGGGATTATACTTTTTAAAACTATATAAAACAATTAATATTCTGGAAATTGTTTCTGAAGTAAGAATGGTAAGGAAAGGAAGTAGTCACCCCAACTTTATTTTGCTCTGACCTAGTATATGTGTAAATGTGAACAGGAAGCCCGATGAAAGGAAAAATACACACATATAGGCGAACCTTTTAAACGAAGTCTTTATCAGTGAATAAAACAACAGATGGAGCCGCAGTAGAATAGCTGGAATAATAGAACACTTGCCTGCCAGTCTGGTGGTCATGGGTTTAAACACAATTTGGAGTGATTTTTTAAATTGACCTGGGCTCCTAGAAATGTTTTGGAAAATAAAGGGCTGACCACTTCACCCACAGAAAGCCCATTGGACCATAAAAGTGTGGATAAGAGAAGCAGCAACAGGATGTGACAATAGAATATAGAAACAAGTATGTGTAACTCTTGCAAACAAGTGAGAGACATTAAACCCAGATACAGTGTACATACCTTACAATGAACTCCAACAATATGGCAAACGTAAATCACAGGGGACAAAATCAATGATGATATTTAACAAAAATTAAATTATGTTAAACTACGACACAATGAAGGATGTGTTATAGTCTGCAACAAACCAAACCTAGACTTTTTCTGTTTGTGTTCTAAGTTTATGACATTTTCTAATTTCATGTTGTTCTTTAGATCTGTTTATGTTATAAGTTTATTACACTTTTTAATTTCATGTTCTTCTTTAGATCTATTTGTGTTATAAGTTTATTACACTTTCTAATTTCATGATGTTCATCAGATCTGTCTGTGTTGTTCCTGAGGGAGATTATTATAATTGAAACATCGATTTGTTGTGTCGTAGTGTAACTTACTTTATTTTGATATCATGGATTTTTCCCCTCTGTAATCAACATTTGCCATATTGGAGTTTGTTGCAAGGTATGTAGTTAAGTCTGTGTCTGTGTTTATTATCTCCCATATTTTCACAGGAGTTACATGCCCCCAACTGTTTGTATTTTCTGTGATAAAAGTATGGGTCTAGGACATTTGTCCAGGGTGCCCATGGCATGTACAAGGGACTTTACTTACTGAGAAAAATAGAACAAAATACAGACCAAACTGGCAAGAATATTTATCTGGGGATCTGAAGAAGGTAATTGTGTGAACCAGGTTACCTTCTTCTGATCCACAGTTAAGTCTTCTTGTTTTTTTGTCTTTTGTGTTGTTGTTGTTTTTTTTGTGTGTTAAGAATTTGTTCAAAATTTTTGCCTGTATCTGCATATTTTTTTTAATTCATTGCACTTCCTAGTCATTTTGTGTTTTTTTTTTTTAAACTCAGATTTTTATTGCAATTCACTTGGGTTAACTGGATATGCAGTGACAGACAAATTTAAAATGTGAACAGGCAGCCAAGAAAACAGTCAACAAAAATCTTAGTTTTGTTTGTTTGTTTGTGCAGATGAAGGCTACTTAGTTTCAGTGTCCATGTTGGCCTTTGTGAGTGTATTCTTGTATAGATGACTTATTACATGTTGTTGATTTTTTAAAGTATAATTTGTAATGTGTATATTGGTGGTGACAGTGACAAATATAACTGTTTTGTGTATTTCAGGTGTGAGGATACAGTATGCTACTTCATTATTTGTTGATTTTGTTTTGTAGTATGTACCTGACGAGATACAGCAAAGTATGCTAGGCCATAAATGATGCAATATTACGTCTGTGTCTTCAATTAACAAGTATATTGATTTGCTTGCTGCCTTCATTATTCAAGTACATTGATTTATTTGCTGTCTTCAGGCTGAAGTCCAGAAGCACTTCAACTGTTCGTTACTGGAGGGTGCAGAATTGGAGGACCAGGGTATAGATGGCACAGTGCTTACCCACTGGGAGAAGAGAGTGTTTGAGGTGAGTGTTTGATTATCTTAGTGTGGTGGCTACAGGAAGGCAGAGAAGCAAATACCTGGATGGCTTGGCCACATGGCATGGTCGAGATAAGAACACGATCCTGGTGATCGTGTGAGATGGTGAAATATAACTACCTATTCTTTTCAGCATAACACATAATGATGATGACATTGGGAAGCAGATTGCTTTACTTCAATTTTGATGGTATGAGTTGTCAGCTGTTCAAGGAGCATTGGCAAACTACTGAATGTACAATTGCCTGGTAAATCACAGTCAGTAAATGCTGGGGTTGGTTGCAATGTAAAGGACGTGTAACTTGTTATCTTTTAACCAGTGATCATTTGTGTGTGTGTATGTTGTGTGCGTGCGCGTGTGGTTTTTAAAAATTTTTGACAAATTACTCTGTCCCTTTCTATCACATTTGATTGTGTTTTTGTAAAGCGAACCAATTCCACTTCCCGTTCTGATTGATTTACTCAATGTATTATTACAACTTTACATCAGTTCAACCAGCTTCATCCACTCTTGTAAAGGAATCTTTGGACATAGCGATTCCCTTCTCTATCCTCATGTCACACTCTCCTTCAGATGTCACTCTATCCTTCAGATGTCACACTCTCCTTCAGATGTCACACTCTCCTTCAGATATTACACTCTCCTTCAGATGTCACTGTCGCCAATTTCAAAATGCTGACCTCTTCCATGTGTACAACTTTACAATACATCAATCCCATTGGCATTTGTGCTTCTCTGGAAACTACCATGCACCCAAAAGGAGTTTAGGGAATACATTCATATATATGGAGTCAGCAATACACATCATTTGCTTGGCACACAATGAGTGCGCCGAATGTTGTGAGCACTCACCAAACCCAGTACCCCACATTGTGCCAATGGCTTTGGGTGGAGGAGTGCAATTGGGAGGGTACAAGCCTTATCCTACTGTGAGGAAATGCATCCTGAAAACTAAATGTCATGGCAGGAAGGGCCAGACCCTAAGGTCAAATGTCACGGCAGGAAGGACCAGACCCTAAGGTCAAATGTCACGGCAGGAAGGACCAGACCCTAAGCCTTGGTCAGCAGCTGGTCTAGGATGAAAGCACCTACAGGTGGACAGTTAGAGCATTGTTTTAGAGATATGGCAGCTTCCCCAGCTTGTCTTATTCCAGATGTATTGTTGTTATCTTTCCTGGCAACACATGGTCTCTACAGTTCAGCCCAGGCTTTGTGCTATGGAGAGGTTATGCCTTGTTGTTTTTAAGGATAACAACTTTCGTCTGTCAAGGCGGCAAGGTACCAGTAAGTGGGGTTTATTAAAATAGCAGTGATTAGATTTGTGTGCCCTTCAGTAAAGATTAACAATGCAAGCAAGTAACCACCAATAAACATCACAGTAAACAGGGAGATACTAGAATGAGTAACAAGCAGCTCATATCTTGGACTATCTCTACAACTTTCTGTCCCTCACCATGTGTACTGATCACTGCCTGTGAATGTATTCTTCATGCAGGACATGCCGGCAAGGCAGATTTGTTTTATTAGCTTAAGCTCCAGGTCAGCCCAGCCTAAAATTGTATACCAAGAAAATGTCTTTTGAAGTCAAGGCAGCTGGTGACTGACCACATCATGCATCAAGATCAGATTGGTCTATAAACAAATATTGATCTAAATGCCATGCACCCAAAATATGCTTCATGGTATGTGAAAGGGTCCTGGTCATGTGCTAGCTGTGACTGCTTTATCAGATGACATTTACCTTTGGATATAAAGTTTATTTGAACACTGTCAACAGTTTTAGCTGGACTGATTTATATATATATATACTGTATTGTTTTGTCTCTAGAATGAAGCCATGACAGGGACATATACTCAGAACTCGGTTATCTCGAGGATACCTCTGGCAATGCTGGAGATACTGGGTAAGATTTGTTGTGATGAGAGGGAGGTAACTGTGTGAGTGCTAGGGTAATACTGCAAGAAGGGAATTGGTATCCATGCATCTAAAGAATACACTTGATCTACAGAATAGAATCTTGTATGTCCACCTGGCCAGCATTGTATGATTCTGAAATATGGACAATGAAACAATATAATGCAAAACATATAGAGTCCTACAAGATTGATTGATTGATTGATTGATTGATTTAGGAACCGACATCACAGCATTTGGGACATTCCCATAAGTGCTTCCGTCCCCATCCTCAGCAGCCAGCGAAGAGTTCCAACACTAATAGTTCCAGTAAGTTATACAAGATGTTGTTAAAGAAACATGACACAACCACCGGATTGAAAAATTTATAAATGAAGAGGTTCTGGAAAGTAGAACATAACAAAAAAGACTTCTTAAAGTAACCAAAATGTGAAGACTTGGATGGCTTAGGTCACATTCTGAGATAGGAAGAAACATCAGAGAAAGTACTGGAGTTTAGCATGCTGGGCAAAATGGGTAGATGAAGAGTATCAGCTTCTCGTTGGTCGCTTCTCCAACTTCACGGCAAAGGGTCATCCCACAATGCTCCTTTCCTGTGCCAGTGAATATCACACAAAATCCTCCTCGCTCTCTCATGTGAAAAGTGGAACAGACAGTAGTTCTGGCAAACCAACGGCATATAAAGGCATACGTGCATAAGGCTGTTGCCAGAATGCCAACACTATATATATATATATCGCTGAATGATTGGTAGAATAAGATCAGCAGTCGAGAATAGTATCTCTCTCTTTATATTAGAGATAAAGAGATGGGGAAAGAGGGAGAAAAATAAATGTTATACCAGTAGCTGTGTGAGTAGCAGCACAGAAACAACAGTAAAAAAAAACTAATGGGGAGAGAGAGGGGTAATCATTTACATAAATGGACAGAAATAGCACAAACACACTAGCAGAGCAGCTAGGAGGAGCGGCTGGCCAAGTGGCTAAAATGCCGGACTCTCCTTCGGAAGACCTGGGTTCAATCCCTTGGTACGGTGTGGGATTTTTTTCTGTCGGGGGCAAAAAGAAACTCCTAACCTGTACAGTTCGCGGTGACTGCACTAGCCAGGCGGCCTTAATTCCTCAGGCTCAAAGACCCCCCCCCCCCCCCCCCCCCCAATGCCATACACCACAAGGTACTATACTGCCACTGCCATCAGCGATGAACTGTATTTTCATGGACTGTGTGGGTGAACATCTAGGAAACATTCAGATAGGAACATGACAGCCGATTCCATCAGAGATGAACTGGGTGTTTTGTGGGGGACTGGTGTGTTGACATTCTGGTGGCGGCATTATACACAGTGTATTTGTGCGGGCTGTTGTTTGTCGAGACTCCTGTCCTTTCCACTTTTCATATTGGGCAGTGGGGAGCGTTTTGTGTGATATTCACTGGCATAGGAACGGAGCATAATGGGGATGACCCATTGCAGTGAAGTTGGGACTGCGACTAACTAACTAACTAACTAACTAACTAACTAACTAACTAACTAACTAACTAACTAACTAACTAACTAACTAACTAACAAGGTACTATACTGGCAGTAAATGATAGTTGACACTAGCAGAATATATTGGTGCCAGAGAAAAAGATAGAATGAAGTATTTATTTAAGTGACAGAACAGATGTGGCAAAATGAGCGGAAGTGACAAGTCCACAAAAAAACATGTTGCTATAGTTATCAGCTTAATGAAGGTCAAAGTTCATCACAGTCATAACATTTGAAGATTTTGACATGATTGTGTTTGAAGAGGCCTACCTTTGTGTGGGGGGCAAAGGGGGGTTTTTTTTT